>BLSH010318926.1:778192-829727 GCA_018402905.1 Glandirana rugosa | reverse complement strand
AGTTGGTGACCTTAGAGTGTAAGTTCAGTAGGAATCACAATCATGGGAAAGACTGCTGACCTGACAGTTGTGCAGAAAACCATAATTGACACCCTCCATAAGGAGGGAAAGCCTCAAAAGGTAATTGCAAAATAAGTTGGATGTTCCCAAAGTGCTGTATCAAAGCACATTAATAGAAAGTTATGTGGAAGGGAAAAGTGTGGAAGGAAAAGTTGCACAAGCTGCAGGGATGACCGCAGCCTGGAGAGGATTGTCAGGAAAAGGCAATTCAAAGGTGGGGGCTTTCACAAGGAGTGGACTGAGGCTGGAGTCAGTGCATCAAGAGCCACCACACACAGACGGATCCTGGACATGGGCTTCAAATGGCGTATTCCTCTTGTCAAGCCGCTCCTGAACAACAAACAACGTCAGAAGCGGCTTACCTGGGCTAAAGAAAAACAGACCTGGTCTGTAACTCAGTGGTCCAAAGTCCTCTTTTCTGATGAGAGCAAATTTTGCAACTCATTTGGAAACCAAGGACCCAGAGTATGGAGGAAGAATGCAGAGGCACACACTGCAAGATGCTTGAAGTCCAGTGTGAAGTTTCCACAGTCTGTGTTGATTTGGGGAGCCATGCCATCTGCTGGTGTTGGTCCACTGTGCTTCATTAAGTCCAGGGTCAAAGCAGCCATCTACCAGGAGATTTTGGAGCACTTCATGCTTCCTTCCGCAGACGAGCTCTATGGGGATGCTGACTTCATTTTCCAGCAGGACTTGGCACCTGCCCACACTGCCAAAAGCACCAAAACCTGGTTCAATGACTGTGGGATTACTGTGATTGATTGGCCAGCAAACTTGCCTGACCTGAACCCCATAGAGAATCTATGGGGCATTTCCAAGAGAAAGATGAGAGACATGAGACCCAACAATGCAGAAGAGCTGAAGGCCGCTATTGAAGCATCCTGGTCTTCCATAGCACCTCAGCAGTGCCACAGGCTGATAGCTTCCATGCCACGCTGCATTGAGGCAGTAATTGCTGCAAAAGGGGCCCAAACCAAGTACTGAGTACATATGCATGCTTATATTTTTCAGAGGTCTGATATTGTTCTATGTACAATCCTTGTTTTATTGATTGCATGTAATATTCTAATTTTCTGAGATTGTGAATTTGGAGTTTTCATGAGCTGTAAGCCATAATCATTACAATTATGACAAATCACGGCTTGAACTATCTTGCTTTGCATGTAGTGAGTCTATCTCATATATTAGTTTCACCTTTTAAGTTGCATTACTGAAATAAATGTACTTTTGCATGATATTCAAATTTTTCGAGTATCACCTGTACACTGAATGAGCTGTATATATAGTCTATACTAAATGCAGCATATTATATATATATATATATATATATATATATACACTATATACAGTATATATATATTCTTACACTGCCTAAACAGACTCTATATACTATACACTGAATGATCTGTATATATAGTCTACACTAAATGCAGCGTATTCTATATATATATATATATATATATATACTATATATGGTACATATATATTCTTACATTGCCTGCACTGATTGTATACAGGTTACACTAGATCTATATACTACGCTGCCTACACTGACTGTATATGCTCTGCACTAGATCTATATACTTCATTACCTGCGCTGCCTGTATATACTCTCTAAACTGTATCTATATACTACACTGCCTGCACAGACGCCACTAAATAAACTAGCTATCTAAACCAAATCAATGTCTGTCTCCAGTCTCCATGTACATACTACACAAAGCAAAGGGGCATGGACGGAAACCCCTGAGCCATGATTGGCCAAAGGCACCCTGCGTTTTAGCCAATCATGGCTCTCACAGCAGAGTATGCTGTGATTGGCCAAAGCAGGCAGGTCATGTGCATGCTTTGGCCAATCAGCAGACGGCATTTCCCGCAGTCAAGCAATGCAGTATGGGGTGCGCGAATTTGGCACAAACGCCCCATAATGTTCTAAATTCGGCAAACGACTGAACAGCCAATGTTCGAGTCAAACTTACGTTCGCCTCAAACCGAGAGCTCATCCCTAATTGCAAATAATATTACTCACCGGGGATCGGAAATATACCTCCTAGTATATGGATAACACATTTATATTGACCCAGGGATCAAAAATATTATATCCCATATAAGATTGGAATGAATAAATCTTATTTTATTCCTAGAAGACCTCAATAGGGATTCCTAGTCTTCAAGCTCCATCAAGTGGGTCAGTACAGTCAATGCTCAAGCAAACATATGGTTAGGCTGGATTCACACATATGCGTCAGGGGTTTCAGTGTAGCAGTCCAATGCATTTCTGTTCACCGGTTCAGGTGCAATTCAGGTGCAAATTTTTACCTGAAATTGTACCTGAACTGGACCCAAAAACACACAGGACCCTTTTTAAAACCGCACCACGGCCATCCCACTCATGTGTGAACCGGCTCCATCGAAAGCCAGTCAGATTTACGTTATGTGAATTGGATGTAGCTAAAAACGTTTCCAATTTGCATATATATGTTAACTCAGCCTTGTAAAAGAAGTACCTTCCAATCATATTTGGGTAAATATTCTGCAATACAACCTCTAGGCTAGTCCTTAGAAAAGGGAATTTTGGAAACAGGTGAAAAGGGATTGCGCTCCATCGATCATCTTTGCTCACTCCTCCAAGAAAGAACACGCTCCATAGATCATCATCATCACCCTCATACATCACACTATCTTGATCTAAGACGCTTGATTGACCTATCTACTTGAAAGCCCTCTGCACATCCTCTACAGGTCATCAGATAAGTGGCCTTGCAAATCCCGAGTGTGGTTCCAAATCAATCACAAATAATATTGTTGGTAAAGTATAATTTATCAATTACTAGGCATAGTTTTCCTTTACTTCTGAACCCATTTAACATGGTGTCATAGTGTAATAGATTGGTGGTGCTATATTCTATTCATTAGTATCATCCCCACTTAAGAATCTTGTAATTAAGTGAAGCCAGGGCCGGCCCTACCATGAGTCCCAGTGGGTCCATTGGACACAGGCAGCACTTTGAGAGGGGCAGCACATTGAACCACGGCCACCTCTCCTCGTCTATTTACCCAGCAAATTGACGACCAAGATTTTTTTCCAGCAGTTTTGTGTGTCATGATGACAACTGCCCCCTGGGCCACTCCGCCTGTCCCTATACTACCCTAGCCTGCCCCTATACTGCCCTAGCCTCTCTATATACTACCCTAGCCTGTCTACATATACTACCTTAGCCCGCCCCTATACTGCCCAGGCCTATCTAAATACTGCCCTAGCCTGTCTATATACTACCCTAGCCTGTCTATATACTACCCTAGCCTGTCTATCTACTCCCCTAGCTTTTCTATATACTGCCATAGCCTGCCCCTTAGAATTGAACATAATGGTATGCCATATAGTTTTGCATATAGATAAGGTGCAGTTGCATGTAAATCTGTCTTCCTGGTAAATGTATTTGATAATTAACCTGATAATTTGAGTTTTAATTATCATGATATAATGATAATATCATGAAATAAAATAATGGATCTGGGGGCCGTTTGGTGGGTGTGATTTTTTTTTTGTTGGTGCGGTGGAGGGGGGGGGGGTGACAGCCTTTTCTTTCTTGGACTATCAGCCTCATTCTTGGACCCAGGCAGCACAATGCCTTGGGCCAGCCCTGAGCGAAGCTATATAAGCACAGCCAGTTACTCAACCCCTTTCATTCAGCTGCAGAAGAATTTCAGGGGAAGGACTGATTGGGCGGACCTACTTGTCTGCTAGTTTAGTCCAATTGTTTGTACTCTGTACAGTGGTGGGATACCTTTTGAGTAAGAGGTATTATCAAATTCATCCTAGTTCCTAGAGATAAATCTTTAGCCATACTAATTACTATTGTAGATACAGGATATTAATTTAATTTAGAGTGTGATATTTGATTTGTATGTTTCTAACTGTGCTGTAACAGCTTTACTGCAGATGCACAAACAGGCAAGGTTAAAGGGCTAGTTCACCGTTACAAAAAACTTCCTATGCAGATAAGTGGTGTCTGTAAATAAAAACAAGCTATGCAGCCCCGACTAAAGTTGAATAACGCTTTTGCTATAAGTGTAGGCCACATATATACCTCATGAAGCCCGACTATAATACTCCCAGTACTATGTTAGGACATTGCTAAGCGAGGCCTAGTCATTAGTGTTCACCTCCACAATCACAGGAGTGAGCTTTTTCTCTGATTTAAACCCCCTCACATGTACTTTCTCTCCCTGATGCAGTAGCTCTGAGCTCAGTGTTTGTGACTTCGCTCCTGGGATGGTGAAGGTGAACAGTAATGACTAGGCCTCACTTAGCAATGTCCTAGCAATGTCCTGGGAGTATTCCAGTCAGGCTTTATAGGTATAAAAGTTGACGTTTCAGTCTATTTTTGTCTGTCCTCATTTTTTTAATATTTCTTCTTAGAATTTTATCCTTTTTTATGAATTTTTACAGTCCATCATTCGTTAGTATTGTTCATAATGTTCAATTTATTTTCATATATTTACTGTTACTGTATTTTACGGGTTAATATGTATGTGGTAAACTTGAGTTTTTTAGTTCCACTCTGTTCTGGAGAGATATTATTTTTTATTATTGCCTCAATGATACCAGGCACTTTTCATTTTGTATCTTCTATTTTTTTTTACTTTTCTATTATAGACAAATTTAGTTGTTATATTCCACTTTAATTTTGGGATTGCTTTGTATGCTAAATTTTGTGGTGAGATAAAACATTGTGTCTGTTTAGACGTATTAATAATTGCTCTCTCATTTGAAAGATAGTGGCTTTCATTAGTTTATTTAGTAAATTGGAACATGTTTGTTTTACCTGTTTCTAACCATTAGGTGCTTCTCAAATGAAATCTGAGGATTGACGCTGAACACAATACGGTGCTTGTTCAAATCGAGGCTTGGTTTTGAGTCCAAAGCCTTACATAGAGGAATATAGTTTATTTGGGTAAAGCCCAATGTGGCAGCCATCCCAAAGCAAGGCTTGGTTTGCCCAATTTCCAGGGCATAGAGAGACGATATGTAGTGTGGTGACGCAACATGGCGTTGGTACCCTGAAAGACATCATCTATGATGAAACGTCTTGGGCAGAGCCTGTTGTAATGTCCTCGTGTTTACTGGAAGTAACGCCGGAAGTGAGTTTTTTAAATGATCTTGTGTTTTCTATACAGTGCTTCTTTGTCTACATTGTCTGCAAGTGCAATTTTAGTGGCTTTAATAAGTAATAAGTCAGTTTTAACACTATGTGAAGCACCTGGTTTCCTTTCTGTTTCCAAATACTTGCATTCATAGAGTAATAGCCAAAAATGTCCCTGAGAGTTGGTACCCCTCTTTTGTAAGACACTCGTGTGTCAGAGGACAGTTGGAGACCTGGCTTGAAAATGTGCATTATAATACTATGCTTTACATGACTTCTCTATAATTTGAAAGTCATGTATCTTATGGAAGATTGGATTTAGGCACTGAGCTTGTTCTTCTATGGACTATTTTGTTTTGATTTATATCCATTTTGTTTATTAGACATACACATTATTTGTTTTTTGTGAAGCGAAGCACATTGGTTGTACATATTGCTCGCTGTGTTAAATATCCCATAGAGTGCAAGTGGCTCACTACTTTTGTACATTTGATTTCCACTTGCACGTTTACCTATTGGAGAAATGTATCTATTTGCATCTAAATGGCTTTATCATAATTTAAGAGTGAATGTTTAGATTCTTTCATAAACTTATGAGACAAAGGGGCACATGCGCGAAGCTCGCAGCAACAGACATGCCGAGCTAGAGCTCCGCACAGCAGCAAGTCCTTAAGCCGCCTACTTCACTGCCAGGCACACCTGCCGATACCCACTGCCACCTCCAGCCGAGCTCGCCACCCAGGCCACCCAACCATGGTCAGGGGTGGCTCCAAGATGAAGCTCCGGAGCAAAACATCCGCGACATTCTGGCAAGGGCCTTTCCATGATGGCGCCACCCAGCTCACCATGCACAAGCACCCTGAGAACTCCCAAGCAGAGGCAGATGTCGCATCCAGATGAAGGTGAGTCAAACATGGAACACTTAGCCTCCTTTCTGCCCACCCAGCGTGGCCATACACAGCCCGATCTCCTTCTCCAGCAATTCAAGCGCATGTTACACTGAGCCCTGCAACAAACCTGAGACCAGATCACTGAGCGCCTCTCCAGGGAGATTAGGGAACTAGGCCACCGCACCTCAGAGCTGGAACAGAGGGCAGACAAACTTGAAACCCACCTCAGCAACCATGCTGATGAGCTAGAAGCACTGAAAGAGGAAAATCACACTCTGCGAGCACAACTAGAAGATTATGAGAACAGAGCCAGATGCTCCAATGTCAGGATTAGAGGTATCCCTGAGACAGTGATCGATCTCCAATCAACGGTTACAGCTCTATTTCGAGAACTCTCTCCCTCTATTCCTATTGAACTGCTGGAAATTGACTGTGTACACCGGGCCCTTGCACCCTGCAAACAAGAAGGACCACCGCGAGATATCATAGCTAAGCTGCATTACTACTGCACCAGGGAGCAGCTCCTTCAATCAGCTCGCCAAATAGGAACTCTTGTTTTCTAAGGTCACGAATATCAGCTTTTTGCTGACCTCTCACAATCTACCATAGCTAAACGCAGGGCCTTCAAGCCACACTTACAAGTTCTGCAGCAGCATAAAATCATTTATTCCTGGGGTTTCACCTACCAAGGTCACAAGCATTTTTGTAAGCCTGTCAAAGACCTCCAAGGCCTGCAAGACCTCCAACTAGCCCCCCAGTTCACATTGCCTACTCAAGGCAACCACCGACGTTCAGCCTCCTGCTCGCTGCAGAAAGTGACGGCATCGCCATCATCCTCCTCGAAGAGAGGCAGATTCGCCCTGGCTTACCAAGGTCACTCAGACTCAATGGACTGATGGTATTGGCACCTCCTGATCAATGATAGTTATCATGCCACATTTAGGCGATTTGACCCACAACCTTTTTACAGGTATCTAGTTCTCCTGTTTATGTTTGTTTGGTTAAGCTAGGAATGGCCTCTGGTTTCCAGTGACCTCCTCATGCTGCGGGACTCTGTCCCTTAGTTCCCCTCCGAACTCCCCACGAGGGAAGCCGGACGGGTTGCCTAACTGTTCAGATGTTCCACTTTAACTGTTGCTTTTAGGTTGAACAAGTTAAGTTTTTGCTCTCTATGTCCTCAAATTAATTTGTCAATGCCCTCTAGACCACCTCCTGACCTTCCCTAACCTGGCCTCTTACCACTAAACCGCCCAAAACCTTGGGTCCATTATTTTAGACTCCCACTCCCCTAGTCCCCCTCCCCTACCCTTCCTTCCCTTCACCCTTGAAAAATAGTACACATGGACGACCCCAAGAATAACCCTAGTTGGCTGCCCTACCCTAGCTCGCCTAGGTATACTGTCCTAACCTACCTAAATGTCCCCCACAGACACATCCTCTCCAACACACTCATTCCGAAACTGGAAAGATGACCTCACTCAATTGTCCCTGGCTACATGTAGCTACATGTAGCTTACACTGGCTCACTGGCCTCCTGCTGATTGACACTGTTGCCCCCTCTCTTGCTCAAGGAGTTTCCATCCAAGAATCTTCCATGAGCAACATGGTTCCCTCTGCTCAGGTATTTTTGACCTGCCCAGATGGCAAACAAACACCTTCACTCTTTCTTCTCCTGTTTCTTTTCTACTCACTTCCCCCTCCCCTCTCCACCTCCTCGTCGGCAGGTCAAGATTCTACCTAAATGTCCTCACCCTCACTGGCTCTCAACCCACTGTACTCTATGGCTCCTCAAAATATCCTCACCCTCAATACACAAGGTCTAAACTCCCCCAATAAAAGACGTAAAGCATTTTGCTCTTTTGCTTCGCATAATGCACATGTTGTTTGTCTCCAAGAGACTCACTTCACCAATCACATTACCCCCAAATTAGGTGCAGCCTACCCACAATTTTACTCTGCCTCTGCAGATACTAAATGCAGAGGGGTTCTGATCGCCTTCCATCGTTCAACCCCCTTTACGCTCCGAGCGGAGATCAAGGACCCAGAGGGCAGGTACTTTATATTGAGAGGCCTTCTACAAGACACTGAAGTCACCATAGTTTCTTACTACGCCCCTAATCGTAATCACTGTTCCTTTCTATCTCACCTGTTTTGTGTGATAGACTCCCACAAACAAGGTACCTTGTTAGTCTGTGGCGACTCTAACCAGGTTCTGTATCCCTTCTTAGATAGATCCCCCTTTGCACCCTCTATCAGCCCACACAAGCTCTCACTTCAACAATTACTGCAACACTCGCTTGTAGACACCTGGCGAGAATGCAACCCCATGAAAAGACAGTATACCTATTGCTCTCCCCCACACAAAACTTTCTCCCGCATTGACCACATCCTAAAATCAATTTGAACCTCCCCATCTCTTATATCGTCCCTGATGATCCCAATTCCATGGTCTGACCACAATACTGTCATGTCCTCCTTAGCCTCTCTTATCCCCCATCAAAGAGATCGCTCTTGGTCCCTTAATAATACCCTCCTAGCACACCCCTCCCACGTATTAGAAATAGCTACAGAGATCAAAAAGTACATCTCCCTCAATAAAACAAACAATGTATCCCCACTCACCGTCTGGGAAGCCCACAAGCCAGTAATTCGCGGAGCAGTCATCAGCCTGGCTTCTCGTCACAAGAAATAATGCCGAACTTTGTTTCAAACCCTAGAAACCAAGTTCTTACAAGCCCATGCGGTATTCCAAATTGATCCCACGATGGCCATAAACAAACCTTAGATAGGTCCAGGCTCGAACTAGACCTCTTCCTCACCGACTCAGCTGAGAAGTCTCTCCGACGTTTCAGACATAAAATATACACCAAAGCAAACAAACTTGACACCTTCTTGGCCCTCTCACTTCGAAATATCGAGGGACCACATAAGCCAATCCATCTCCAGACTTCCCCAAATACATACTTTAGTAACCCTGTAAAATTTTTACAGACTTTCCACAAACACCTCTCCACCCTCTATTCAGCATCTACTCTGCTAGATGAATCCTGTGCTTCTGACCTCTTTACCTCCATCAAACTGCCTTCCATCTCGGCATTGCAACAAGCTCAACTTGATCGACCTATAACTGACTCTGAAATAACCAATGCAATTAAATCCCTCAAACTCAGCAAGCGACCAGGCCCAGATGAATTGACAGCCACTTACTATAAACACTTTGCCAGCCTTCTCTCTCCACTTCTATCAGAAGCCTTTAACTCTATCCTAAAAGGGCACTCGTCCAGCTCGGATTCTTTACATGCAACCATCTCTATGATACCCAAACCTCAGTCCGACAACTCCTCTTGGACAAACTTTCGTCCTATTTCTCTACTAAATGTAGATATAAAGCCAAAATCCTCTCTTCTCGTCTAAACCTAATCATTGGCTCCCTTAGGGACCAAGTCGGGTTCATACCCACTAGACAGGCCGGTGACAATGTCCGTAGGGCAGTTCTTCTATCTCAATAAGCCCACTCTCGTCGTATTCCTACAGGCCTCCTATCACTAGACATCAAAAAAGCTTTCGATAGCCTCTCCTGGCCCTACCTCCAATTTATACTACACAAATGGGGTTTTGGACCTCACTTTCTCCAATGGGTCACCTCCCTCTACTCAGTCCCATCAGCCCACATCAGATACTCTGGATTCAAATCAGACCCCTTCCCTGTGCGTTGTGGAACAAGACAGGGATGCCCACTTTGCCCCCTCCTATTGTCCCTAGTCATTGAACCGCTCGCCCAATTGATCCGTACGAATCCAGATATAAAAGGGCTTGAAATAGGGTGGCACCACCACAAACTCTGCTTATTTGCAGACGATGTCCTCCTATTCCTTACATCCCCGCTGACCTCCTCTCCTACCCTGCTCTCCATATTAGACCAATTTGCAGTCATCTCAGGACTGGTAGTGAACACACAGAAATCCAAGACACTTGACAACTCCTTTCCCCCCATGCAGTTGCAACTACAGCTAGTCCTCCCATTCACCTGGGCACATCAACATCTTACCTATTTAGGCATCAAATTAACAACTGACCCCTCTACTCTTTTCTCCGTCAACTATCTTCCCATGCTAGCCCATCTCACTAGGCTTATGTCATCCTGGTCCACCCTACCCCTAGCTTGGTTAGGACATATTACTGTAATAAAAATGGTTATTCTCCCCAAAATCCTTTACCTATTCAGAGCCCTCCCAATCTCTGTACCCTCCTATTACCTTCGCATTCTACAACGCAGTGTATCCATGTATATTTGGGACAAGATAAGACCCTGTGTCCCTAAAACTGTGCTATACTTGCCCAAATCCCATGGGAGTTTAGGCCTACCTAGTTTCATCAAATATTATCAGACGTCACAGTTAGCCACGCTCACTAAGTACCATGCTACACAGGAAGTTCCTCTCTGGGTAGCCCTAGAAACAGTTGACTGTGACCTGCTCTCGGTAGCCAACCTACTATGGCTTTGCCCCAAAGACCGCAAAACTATAATGAACCCAGTGACATGCCACTCTTTGCACTTATGGGACACCCTCAAATTCAAGTCCAAGCTCCAATCTTCTCATAATCCCATCCTGTCCTTTCTAAGTAACCGGGCCTTCTACCCAGCCTGGACCTCTCCGGCTTCTTTTACTAATTGGTCAAATGCGGGCCTTATCCGGGCCCATTCATTCACCACCCCTGACACCTTTAAAACGTTCCCTTCACTATGTGAGTCATCAGGCCTCCCGAATTCTGAAATCTTCCGCTTTCTCCAGCTAAAACATTTCTTCACCCCATGTATACGCTCAGACTCCTCCCTCCCATCTATGACCATTTTTGAACGAGCATGCAACCGAGACCCCCATATGCGAGGATCAATCTCGCTCTTATATGCACATCTACTTGACCCTCCACCTCACACCTCTCTCTCCTATGTTAGCAAATGGACATCGGACTTCAACCTAAACCTAGAGGCCAAAGACTGGTCTAAAGTATGGCAAAACACAAAGTCGGCCTCTCAAAATATAATAACTTCTGAAGAAAACTACAAGGTCCTGCTGGTACCTGGTCCCTGCTCGGATCTCCAAATATTCTCCAATGAACCCCTCAACATGTTTTCGTGGCTGTATAGAGAAAGGTACCCACCTTCACATTTGGTGGAGCTGTCCCACTGCCCAAAAGTTTTGGGTGACTGACATATTTGATATTATCTCCACTGTAAAGGGCACACAGCTCCTACCCTCCCCCTCTATTGCAATACTCAAAATTAAACCCCTTGAGGTCACCCAACTTCAATTCAAACTTTTACTACAAATAACTACTGCCGCGAAGCAAAGGATTGCGAAAGCATGGAAATCCCCTCTCCTACATATCCTAGAGGTCAAACACAGAGCCACCAGGGCAATGATGCACACCAAAATCGAAACAGTAATCCTTAATTCTGTCCCTAAATTTGAACGCCTATGGCTACCCTGGATAGACCATTTCCTCCCGGCAGACTTTGACAACACGCTCCTCCTCCCAAAACCAGTCACCTGTTACATTTCGCATCTCATCCACCGTGAGTTCCCCTCACAACCATCTTCTCCTCCTGGCGACACCCTCCCTATCCCCCCTCCCTCCCACTCTCTTCTTTTCTTTACCTATGGTCTCTATCTCTTCACCATAACCTTCCGATCACTCTCATTTCCTGGGGATCTATTCCAAGTCACAGCTCATCAGCAGATGACAAGTACCACTCAGTAATAACTGGTCGTACTTTGGGGGATATAGTCATCACGTGTAGGTACTCATCTTTCTCTTCATTAAACCTCACAAGTCCACCCTATATACCGCGAATTAGAGTCTTCAGCATTCTGACTTTAGATTATTGAACTTTCTACTTTCAACTGTTGTAATATGCTGTTTTAATACACATATACCTTGAGACACCTCCTGTACCCTCGATTTTTTCTGTTTCATGTTATCCCACAGTACATATAAAGCCTGTACTTGCCTTTTTTTACTGTTAAATTGTACAAACTACTTATTATCCTCCCTTACCTTACCTTAGGGAATGATCCCTGCCCTGTATTATCCACAGATTTGTCTACCTTGTATTATTTCAATAAAATACTTGAACAAGAAAAAAAATCTTATGAGAAAAAAAGCAAATTAAACATTATACTCACCTGAAAAAAGCACTTGCAAGAATACAAACACCAGGTGCAGAAAGTTAGTTTAGAGATTATTTTTATATCTCTTTATTATTCAATATTTTCAGTATACAATTAGAAAATAAACATTGTAGAGACACAACCTTTTAGTGACCAGTGTGGTTTGCAAAATGTATATTATGGCATTTCTGTCACTGTATAATTTTATTGTAACATGTGAACTTGTTTTCCCAATCAGTAAAGACTGCATACTACTTTATAGTAACTAAATACATTATGAAAATATCAAAGTAAAATACAATCTCATTTGAAAAAGAGCTAAGCCATGGCCTCATAACTGTGCTGGGACCAGTGGTATAAATAATTTAATACTGCTTTGCTGGCATTCAGACACAGGGGGCACATCTTAGTCCTCCTTGCACTGCGATCTAGCAAAGAAAAAAGAAGACAAAAAGCAATAATTTCAGAATCTCCAAGGTCCCCTCCATAGCCAATGCGATTCCTGTATATAGAATAATAAGTTAACAAAAGCAATGACACATGATCCTCAGTGGCAACAAATAAACAACATTTTTACAGTGAGAAGTCAACAGCAAAAAGGATAGGGGTGAATTAATTTTCATACTTGGAACATTTCTTGGGTACATATTTGTTTGGGAACTTTTACAAAAACTGTCAGTTTATGCACAGCACAACATATATATAAGAGTTATTCTTTTGACTTTTAATCATGCTTTAGTAGCACCAATATATTGCCTTAGGTTTATGATTTCATTCCAAGTGAGTGGTCATAAAGTGTATTTGCCATGGAGTTCACTTATCTAAAGTCTCTTCATATGAGTATCATTAGGTGTATAGTACGTTTAACATTTTAGTACAAACTGCATTCAGCATACCTGAGCTGCATATTAATTTGGCATTTTAACCAGAAGCTGTAAATTAAAAAATCTAAAAGTGATCCTTTACATATAAACTGCTAAGAAAGCCTATTTAAGTGTCCAGAGACTTCATATCCCCTAACAATAGATGTCAGTTATTTAAACGCTTATTCAGTTTGAAAGGTCGGGTCGGGAGTTTGATGCAAGTATTACGTTTCTCATCCTTAGGTCAGCAATTCAAATTTCTTGTGTAAGTCCACTGACATTACTAGAGCATACAGTTTAGGAGAATGATGTGTTTTCTTTTTCGCTTTAAACTAGCATGTCAGAAATGTTGACATAATTTAAATTGAAGAAATTATGCAAAAAAAATACAAAGAGACCAAAACATCTTGTAATTACAAAATGCTAATTAAATAATCATTCACTGAGAATAACAGAAGGCCTAAATGCTAACTAAATATTAAAATATGAAGGTTAGATTAATTTGAGAAAAGCTATAAACATGCAAACATCTGCACATATTAAAGCACATAGCCAAAGCCCCAATCATATGGCTTGAACACAATAAAGCATGCATACATGATCAAGAGATTTGGTTGTCGCTCAGCCAAACCTTGAATCAAGAAAGTGTGTGATCCAAAAGGCTTTCACTGTGGAATGATTGTTACTGCTAGATGTGCTGGTTGCAGACAGCACAGTTATTACTGCTGCTGGGCTTTCAGTAATAAAAATGGTAAAACAAAGGTCCACTCAAATGCACCGATTCCTAACCTTACCATAACCTAAACCTTAAGCTGACCTTAACACTTTACCCTCTCCTAATCATTTATACTCCTAAACTTCTTGAGGAGAAGTAGGGCCAAAACACTTTTGGCCCTACTTCTCCTATAGATCGCAAGAGTGCACTTCGGCTAAAGGCCGCCGTTGGCTAATGTCACTTAACTGGTCCAGACTCTGGAGAGATCCTGGCATGAATATTGGGATCTACCCAGATGCCTGACAAAAAGCTGGCTCAGCCTCTCAGCATGCCCCTGAAAGGCTGAGCCAGCCGTTCCCACCCCCTCCACAGCCCGGTGCTCCAGTGAGCGCTGGAGGGGTAGAGCAGAGAGCCGGTGGCTGACAGTCACCGCTCTCTGCTCACTGAAGCCTGTTAATCAAGCAATTAGCAGTCTTTGATTGCTCAGTTCTAGGTCTTATAGGTGGCGGGGTAAAGATGCAGCTTTGGATTTATGTTGCAGCCACCTAGGTGAGTATGTAGTTTTTTTCAAACCCCACACTTTTCTTAACTTTTTACCCTAACTCTGAAACGAAGTACCTAACTTGACCTTAACCTCTTCACGCCAGTGCCTCCTGGCCCTTTAAGGTTGAATATGTTTTTATTCAGAGAAAAAGTTGCAACATTACAAACAGTACAAGAGGGAATATAAACCAAGCAATGCTGGTCCTGTCAACTAGTATGCATTTCAGATATAGTACTACTTCCGACATACATGTATAAAGAAATATGTATCCTTATCATGAATCCCAGGGAACGTCTGGGCGGTCTAACAAAATGACAGGACAGGGCCCAGCATAAGCAAATGGAGGAAGAACTTCTGGGGCAACACATATTATCTATTGGCCGTGGGCCCCCCTCCCCCACGGGCCCAGAATCTGGGACCCAGCAGGTGAGGGGGGAAGCCCCCCAGGAAAAGAGGTTAATCCCCAACAGCAACTCAGAATATAAGTATACGTGATTTATCTCTTTCAAATATATATAGAAAAAAGGAAAAAAGAGTAAGAGAAAAGTATACGCAGAAATAAGAATAGACTAGCAGGTCAGAAAATAAAGTAGAACCATCATAGTAAAGGAGAAAAAGATGAAGAGAAGGGGGGGAGGAGAGGGGAAAAGGGAACAGGGTGACGGGCTCCCTCAACAGTCTCTCTTGGCCCTTTAAGAGGTTTATGATACTGGGAGGCAAAGCTTGAGAGCACATGACAACCGTGATTGGCTGTCACATGATCCGAAAAGCTTTCGGTTAGGCCAGGTAACTGTGTCGGGAGAGTGCACCGTGCACGCTCTCCGCACAGCCGTATGAACAGCAATTCATGCAAATATGCGGTTCCTCAATGCCAAGGACCAGGCGCCAAGAGAACGCACAGTTGCATGCAGCCGGTGCCAAGGGGTTATTTCTTCTAATGCTCCAACACAGACAAAACCCTTTACGTGAGACTGATGGCTTGTTCAAACCAAGTGCATTGAGCTGTGTTGCTCAACACAAGAACAAATAGAAAACAATTGTTCAAGCAATGTTTTGTTTCCACTGTATGTGTGCGTTGGTGTGCATTGTGTAAAACATTGCAGCACATCTGCATTTTTATACAACGCAATGCACAAAAATGTGTCACTGCATCGCAGCACACTACCTATGCATAGAGTTGAACAAAGTGCCATTTCAATACAGCTGAAAAAAGGAAGACATGTAAATACTGCATTGCATTGTAAGAACCATTGCATTGTGAATATCGCACCACCCCTACACAGCACACACCAGTTCATGCACATTATACAGACCATAACATTCCCACTGGTTTGAAAAAGCCCTCAGTTAAACCATATTCCCAAACTTAATTTGGTTAAACTAAAATTTGGTTAGCCAAATCCACATTTTAACCCTAACCTACCACTAAACTTATCCTGAATGTTCCCCTAAACCAGAAAATGTATCAGCCCCAAAATGTATTATTGTGAAACCCCTGCATTCCCCTTGTCATGCTTTTACAGCACCAATATCCTGCTATGGAAATTAAATAATTTGGGTTGTAGCATCCTAGAAACTACTGGCCACCTGTGATATGCACTATTGTCTCAAAGGTTTCTAGAAAATGGTTTAACCACCTCAATACCTGCATGTTACACCCCATTCCTTTCCAGTCCATTTTTCAGTTTCCAGTGCTCTGATAGTTTTTTTTTATGATACAGAAGATTTATTTTGGCAGTATTTAATAACCACCTTTTTATACTATAAAAAGGAAAAAAAAAAAGACTAAACATTTGAAAACAAAAAACAAAAAACGACTTCCTTTGTTATAAGACATAAAAATGGAAATTGCTAGGACATAAAAAAAAACCCATAATGACCCTTCTTTGAAAAGTAAACACTCCATGGTGATCTGTTTTCTTGCCACAAGTTTTTGTAAGTGAAAAAACATGCTGGTATCCACTATCCACTGAAGCCAAGTGAAAATCTTCCATTAGTGGAAGAACGTTACCTCAAAGATTAAATTGCATTTCACTGAATTGCATTGTGTGCAGTGGCTAGATATCATAAAAAGCCCAAATTACTTTAACCCCTCAAAACAATCTCATATTCTTTGGTGGTTAGTGTCATTTTGAAGGATAAGTTCACCTTTTGACAAAAAATAATAAATGCACACTTTTTTTGCAGGCCCAGTACACATTCCACAAATACCGCATGCCTGGACCACAACTTAATTTCAGCCTGCATTTTATTATTTATTTCCTTTTGTGAATGGATTTTAGCACCTGTTCATGTGGTATTACAGAGCGTTTGCAAAGTTTTTCAGTAAATACCACACAAACGGTCTAGGGAATTGACAGTTTCAAGGTCCCATGAGATATTTAGGCAAAATGTGTCCTGACACCTAAATATCTCATTCCCATTCTGTGAATGGAGCCCATTGTGAGTACAGCATGGATTGGTGGAGTGGTGTTTGGTATGGAAAGCAACAAACTTGTATAACGATGGTATATCTTCCTAGAAGTGCACTTATGTGCCTTGAGCATGGTGGGAATCAACGAAGCGGAGACCCCCCGATCTCTCAAGACCTGGGATTCAATAGCAAGGCCATCAAAGTCAGAGAGGGTAAAGCAGGGTGCAAGATGGGGCCCTGGGACAGAAGGTCCTCGCGAAGCGGGAGACGCCAGGGAGTATCCACCACCAGCGTACCACGGACACCAAGGAGCCACCAGAATGGTTGGAATCCCCTCCACCTCTATCCTGCGCAATAGATGCGGAATCAGCTTAAGAGGGGTAAAAGCATAGATGAGCCGATACTGGCTCCACGGAGCTACAAGGGCGTCCGCCAGCGGATCCCTTGCTCTGCTCACGAAGGTCTGAACCTTTCGATTGAGCCGGGACGCCATCAGATCTACGTCTGGAGCGTCCCACTTTTGGCAAAGTTGTCGGAACACATCTGGATGCAGGGACCACTCTCCCTGATCCAACCTCTGTCGGCTGAGGTAATCCGTTTGCCAATTTTCTACGCCCAGAATGTACACGGCGGAGAGAGCCATCACGTGAAGCTCTGCCCACCTCAGAATGTGAGCCGCTTCCGATGCTGCCGCCGAGCTTCTCGTTCCGCCCTGATGGTTCACATATGCCACGGCCGTGGCATTGTCCGACTGGACTCTGACAGGGCACCCTCGCAGCCTTCCCGACCAATGGGAGAGGCAATGCCTGATGGCCCGAAGTTCCAGCACATTGATCGGGAGCCGACTTTCCTCCCGAGACCAATGACCCTGGGTTGACATCAACCCCAGGACTCCCCCCCAGCCACTTAGACTGGCATCTGTGGTCACCACGGACCACATCATGGGGAGGAAGGACTTCCCCTGCTTCAGGGCCAAGGTCCTTAACCAAATTAGAGAGGACCTGGCCTCGCGGTCCAGCTTGACCAGGCGATTCAGAGATAGAGGAGATTTGACCCACCGCAGCAGAATCAAGAGCTGCAGGGACCGGGTATGACTCTGGGCATACGGAACCACCTCGAAGGTGGACATCATGAGCCCCAGGACCCGCATGCAAAACCTCAGAGAGGGCCACTTCTGTGCCAGAAGAGACCTCACTGCCTGCTGCAGCGTCTGCAGTTTTCCTGAAGGGAGAAAAACTTTTGCCCTGACCGAGTCCAAGGTCAAACCCAGGTACTCCAGGCGGTGTGATGGAGTCAACAACGACTTTGGCCGATTGATCACCCATCCGAACTCCTGTAGGGTGTGCAGTGTGATGACTATGTTGTTGCTCAGAGTTGAGGCCGACTCTGCCCGCAGAAGCAGGTCTTCCAGATATGCCAGAACTGCAATGCCCCTCTGTCGCAATAGAGCCAACACTGGGGCCAGGAGCTTGGTGAAAACCATGGGGGCTGAGGCCAGGCCGAACGGCAAGGCCACAAACTGGTAGTGTTGATCGCCCACCATGAAACGTAGAAAATGTTGATGTGAGACACAGATGGGGACATGTAGATACGCATTCCTTGATATCCATGGATGCTAGCAAGTCCCCCTGGCGAAGGGCCGCTACCACCGAGCGGATTGACTCCATCCTGAATTTCCGTGCCTGAACATAAATGTTGAGCGCCTTCAGATCCAGAATGAGCCTGATCCCATCCTTCTTTGGGACCACAAACAGGTTGGAGTAAAAACCATGGAAACGTTCCGTGGCGGACACCGGCACAACCACCCCCTTGTAGAGCAGATCATGCATCGCCCCCAGCAGGGCCAACCGTCGCTCCTGGGGGAAGCCTCAGATTGGAGGCAAAAAACCTGTCTGGAGGCATGGCACAGAATTCTATCTTGTACCCCGCGGAGACCACCTCGCACACCCAGGAGTCTGAAATGCGAGAGGTCCATTGTTCCGCGAACTCCATCAGGTGACCCCCCACCCAACGATGGGCGGGGGCAACCCATCATGCGGAAGAGGGCTTCCCATCCGACTTCTCTTGCTTATGCTGCCACGGTCGCTTCTGACCTCCTGCAGCAGCCTTGGAGGGCTTAACACCTTTGCCCGCTGAACGGGGGGCACGAAAAAACTTTTTATGACCAGAAAACAAGGGGCCCGGCCTGCTACGAGGCTCCTTACCCCTCTTAGGCTCGGGAAGAAATGTAGTCTTTCCCCCGTGAGATCCTTGATGATCTCATCCAGAGAAGCTCCGAAGAGGCGCCCTCCCTGAAAAGGCAAGTCAGTAAGCGCCTTCTTTGACGTCTGGTCCCCAGACCAGCACTTTAACCAGAGTACATGCCTAATCACTACAGTGCAGGCGGACAGTTTTGACAGTATGGGAGCTATGTCCAGGGCCGCATCACAGAGATACCCGAGTCCCTGGGTGAGCTGTTCAGCCAGCTCCACGGTTTCAGGCGGGACATGCGCCTCGCTCAAATCACGATGCAACACCACAGCCCATTCCGTCAGAGCTTGTGCCACAAGCGCCGACGCTAGCGTCGGCTGCATGGCCGACCCAGTCAAGACAAACATGGCCTTGGCAACTGCCTCGGCCCTCCTGTCAGCCGGATCCTTAAAAGACGGCGTGCCCTCCACCGGCATAGTGGTCGCCTTGCTAGGGCGGGACACAGGGGGGTCTACCTTGGGGGAGACCCATCTCTGTGCCATACAGTCCTCAAAAGGATAACGTACAGCAAACCGTCTTGGTAGAGGCAGAGAGCTCTGTGGCCGCTGCCACTCTTTGTACATAAACTGATCAAAGAAAGGTATATAAGGGAACACCTTAGGGGTGCGAACTGGCCTATGCGATCCAAAGACCACAGCTGTCTCATGCAAGTCACCCGCTGTCCCCAGCGTTAGCGTCTCATGAACAGATGAGATTAAGGAGCCCACCAAAGCCTTTTCATGCGCAATGGTCTGCCTGAAAAATCTTCCTCCCCATCAGAGGAATCCCGGAACTCCCCATCCGACAACTCGAGGGGGGTCCCCGTTCTGGTGGACCCCCCTCAAGGTCTGAATCCCCAGATGAAGGGGAAGGAGGAGGAGGCAGCCGCCTCCTGTCCGCTCTGCGGTCACGGCCCAGCTCTGCCCGGGAAATAAAGGACTCCAGGACCTGAGTCAAGGTAGCTAAAGGCACCACAGGACCCAGCACACCCTCAGCCCCAGTGGACGTCCCCGCCGCAGAAGCGCTAGCTTCAACCACCATTGTGCCACCCACACCAGACACCCACGCCCAATAGAAGCCTAGGCACCAGAAATCGGCGCCCCCCCACCCCAGGCACTCCGGTCAAGGACCCCTGTAGTTACACCCAGGAGGACCGCACCTTAGCCTGCACCCTGCTCCAGAAGAAGCGCTCTCAAGCTGCTGAGTCTGCCTGTACAAACCGCAAAGCATTGCTGCTGCTGCTGTTCCCAGCGTCTTCACATGTGTTCTAGGACCAGGAAGCGCTCAGGGACTGCCCACCCCTCTAGCCATAGCCTTTAATGCACAGCCGACCAATCAAAAATGGCTGCCGTGCACACTAGAGGCCAAAACGAGCAGGCAACGCCCGCAAAATGGCGGCTGTATGAAAATATGAGGCCGGCTGCAGCAAAATGGCGACCGGGCCACAGAAAAATGGTGCCGACCGCCGCACAAAGCGGCCGCCAAAGCGACCGGGGGGAGGTAGGAAACTCCCCCAGGCCCCCCAGCGGCGATACCAGCCCCCCAGAAGGGGGTCCCCTGCAGGGGATAAAAAGAAAAAAACTTTTTTTTTTTTTGCAGCGCAGGCAGACCGAGGCATAAGGGTGAAGGATGGGGGGATAGGGATGGAGGAGGGAGCACCACCAGACACCCCAGGGAGTGGGGGGAAACCCACCAGCCCCCCGCACCCCGGTCAGGGACGGGGGGGTACTTACCCATCCAGACGTGCGGAGCGGGTATCCCACCCAAGACAGACCTGCCTCCCTGTCTATTGCTACAGGGGGAGCTGCCGGCCGAGTGACACCCGTGACGCGGACCTGAATTCCCAGTCTTAAGCGTGCTGGCGGGACATTTAACCCGCAGGCCACCCCGCACGGAATGGGGCCTGACACGGCCGACCCAGCGCGGAGCTATGGTCGGCTCGGTCCATTAGGGGAGACTCCCTGGGTCTATATTTATCCAGCCTGTCACCCAGTCGGCTACTTGATCGCAGTCTTCATCAAAAGAAAATCAAAAAACGTCTTTTTAAAAAAGAAAAAATTATGGAACCACAGGTCCCAGCATGGGGCATGTCCAACCCCTTGCACTAGGCAGAAAAAGACTGAAGGCTGAGCTGGCTGGTGGGGGGTTATAGGCCTTTGGCTAGGACATTCAATTCATCAGGTGATAGAGTGTGGGTGGATAAATTAACAACATTTAGTGTTGTGGATTGGTGTTAATTTTTTTGGTTGTTTTGGTCATGTTGGTTTTCAACTGGTGGGTTTGTGTTTTTATTCGCAATTTAATTTATTTAATTAAGTTAACTCATCACCTGATGAGTTTAATGTCCTAGCCAGAGGCCTGACATTCTGTCCTGATTCTCACCTGAACAAATTTGAGACTATCACAGACATCCACCTATTCATTAGAAACATTTTACTTAAAAGTCTTAATGCCAAAAAGGACACTGGCATCGACATCTACACCATCTCCTTCAGATACGCAAGCCCTCGATCTCCTCATATCTCTGCTGGAGGAAAATGAGTCCCCGGAGCTCATTGACTCTATTGACCTAGAAAATCTGCTCATTGCAATCGATACCACCTCTGTTACAATTCATTCTTCCCATTTTCCCCCGCTCAAAAAGCCATCATCCCTCTAACCTCCCCCAGTTCCAATCGCAATGCAGCCACCTTCTTAAAGATGGTCACCAGAGATATCACATATTTACATATCTCAACTAATTCTACACCTAATTTCTCGGTCCGCGAACAACACGCACTGAAAACTTTAGCAAAAAATTCAAACTTGGTCATTAAACCATCCGACAAGGGTGGTAACATTGTGATTATGAATAGTACTGATTACATTGGCATGTGTATGTCAATACTAAACAATCCTGAGTGATATCGTCCCATCTCATCTAGCATGGCCAATCGGTTTTCAAAGGAATTCTATACATTTGTCGATCAGGCCTATTACCACAACATAATACCCAAACAAACATGGGAATATATATGCACCAGTCATCCGTGTGAGGCGACCTTTTATGCATTACCCAAACTTCACAAACATTCTACTAAACCTCCGGGAAAACCTATCCTCTCAGGTTGTGGTAACCTTATGGAGAATCTAAGTCAACTCCTTGACAACCATCTACAACCTTTGGTAACAAAACTTCCCTCATATGTACGCGACACGATACATTTTTTGCAAATCATTGACGGCCTCCGCGCCGATGGCGACACACTCTTGGTCGCCATCGACGTGGAGGCACTCTACAGTACAATTCCACATGATAAAGGTTTGGTAGCTATTCGACACAAACTTACCTTAACTTCTGCTCTAGATCCCCAGTACGATGAATTTGTTCTATAGGCTCTCCAGTTTATTCTGGAACATAACGTCTTCTCCTTCAATGGCACCCATTTCCTCCAGGTGCAGGGGGTTGCGATGGGGACTCAATGTGCCCCGTCATATGCCAACCTGTACCTGGGGGAGTGGGAGCGCCAACTTTGGCGCGATGATGGCGTCTCGGTGTACGCTGACCATATACTAGCATGGCACAGTTACATCGATGATGTCTTCATGCTATGGAGGGGCTCCACCTCACTTTTACAACAATTTATTACATACATCAATCAGAACGAACTCAATTTGCACTTCACTATGACACACAGCACTTATGAGTTGCCTTTTCTGGAAGTGATGGTTCGCAGGTGCCCAGACGGGCAACTACACAGCCAACTTTTCTGCAAACCAGCTGCGGTAAACTCCTTGCTTCATGCCAGCAGTTTTCATCCAAAACCACTGCTGGCACCTATTCCTTACAGCCAGTACCTTAGGGTACAACGGAATTGCTCCGACGACTCTACCTTTCTTACAGAAGCTCAAAAGCTACAAATACGACTTCTCGAACGAGGATACTCCAGAATCTCCCTAAAGCTAGCATTCAGGAGAGTTTGATCGATTCCTCGAACCAATTTACTCCACAATAAAAAAACACCTACCCCAGATCATACTTCACGTACAGTGACTACATACTCCACACAGCATAAACAAATAAAAGGTATTCTCGGTAAATACTGGCACCTCCTTACCATGGACTCTCAGCTATCCCCATTTGTCCCTGCTGTACCGGCTGTCACCTATTGGAGAGCTCCCTCGGTAGGTGACAGATTGGTTTCCAGCGAATTCAAGACCAATAGGAGAGATCCTTGCATTCGTCATGGCACCTTCTCCTGCGGAGGATGTAACTATTGCCAATACATGGATAGACGCACTAGAATCACAACCACCAAACTTTTCATCCTAAACATTTTGTTAATTGCAGAACTCCCGTCATAGTGTACCTACTCTCTTGCGAGTGTGGGTGCTACTATGTCGGGAAGACTAAGAATGAATTCTGGAAGAGGATATACCAACACATTCTCTCAATAACGAAACGTGACCCCGAAACGCAGCCGCAATACATCCCACCAATCTTCCCAAAGTTCAATTTTTGGCATTGGATCGGGTCCACTTTGGCCCACGTGGAGGCGACTTCAACGAACAGCTCCTCCAACGTGAGCTAAGGTGGATCTACATTCTACAAGCTACCTCTCCTCCGGGGCTCAATGAGGTTTGCAGTTTCAAACCCTTCCTTCCAGGGTTTGCATCGGGTGGCTGCGAATTAAACCTATAATTACCCCTTTTTTACTTTTAATTTTCAATCTTCACTTTTCACTTTTGCCCATTCACATTTCCCTTTTTTCTTTTCTCCTTCTTTCTTCTTTCTCTTTCTTTTTCTTATTCTTTTTCTTTTTTCCCCACTTATCTTCCTGTACCTGCAATTTACATGCCATTCCCCTGGTCTGACACTTAGTCGACTCATTGCAACATTTTTGACCACTGGAGGCCGCTCTTGTTCCCTGGGTTAGGCGTTATGTGCACCACCCGGCGGGTAGGCTCCACTGGAGGGCGCTCCCACGGCCTTTGGCCGCATTAGCCCCTCCATGTCGGAGCAAGCTCTTTGTCCAGGCGGACTTCTGCCCGCCCCGACACATCTGCCGGCGGAGGTCTGACGCGTGACGTCATCCCGTCCCTCGGGCGGGGCGTCGCCGCGCACCACTCCTCCGGAGGAACTGCCGGCGTCCATCACCTGGGCTCATCAGCACCCAAATAGATGGATGGCCGGCACCTGTCTCCCCCACCCTGGATTGGCTGCCAGGGTGGGATGTTACTATTTAAACTAAGGTCAGTACTCCAGCGCTGTTATGCAGCCCATACCCGTACCGACCGTGTGGACCAGGTAACATGAAACTACATTACAACCTTGTAGAACCTCTCACCCCGGTACCAAGTATGCCTCACTCTCTGCACTTCATTAGAAGTTCAATTTTGCAATTTCTGTCGTATAATACTGTTTTTTGTCTTATTTTTAGTCATCTTACTTTGATATACAAAGCATACTCAGCAGTGTATGTACACCATGTCATCACTGTTTTACAAAGTTTTACTTCATTATGGCATTCCTTGGTGGGCCTTTGGTTCTATACTCCCCACTCCATTATGGGATATATAATACCAAGTTTTTATTTATACACATATATACTCTCTTTTTGTTTAGTTTCTCATCTACCACCACAAGTGGTTCAGCCGGCACAGCCACCTGGTGTTCCTCGTGGTTGCACAGCTTTTTATATGCCCTCTCCAGGCCGTCCGGCATCTGGGTTCATCGGGGTTAATGTTGTAGGCTATACGCCATCTGCCTCAGACCCAGTGAGCTGACATAGGAGTTTGGTTTGTTTGGTGCCCCCCAGTACAGATGTAAGTATTCGATCTTGTCTCTATGGAAGACGCACGCCACTTTACTCTATCAAGTTTATATACTGTATGGTACATGACTGTTGTTCATGCTTTATCCTTTTACAGATTACATACACTGTCTCATTCAATGCTAATATCCCCTGAAGAAGGAGTGTAAATTCCGAAACATGCTGGGACATTTGTGATATTGCCCCTGGACTTCATGCCATATGTGGCCGCCTAGGTGTGCCATTTCCATGCATTGAGTCCTATCTTAACAATGTTGTAATTTACTGTGGCACCCTGTATATGTATTTCTTCAATTACATTTTTTGTGAATTCATTTTATGTTTATATTATTACACATGATTTGTTCCTATATGTGACTGATACATGTGAATATATATATATATATACACCCTTCTTTTTATCCCAAATGTATAAATAAAGTGTGCAATATTTATTTGCAATACATTTTTTTGATTATCAATTTACTCTATCTACCCTTTACCCTATGAGATTTATTTCTCATATTTAGTTTACATTTTGTTATTTGGACGTGGCAGTTTTTTATGTCTTTGAAGTCCCCGCTACAACTAATTTATTTTCAAGGGAGGAAAGATGATAAAAGGAATTCATCAATGTAGTGTAAGGCTGGGTTCACACTATTGCATATTGGATGTGGGTTTCCCCGCATCCAATTTGCATGACAGAAGAGTGTGACCGGCTCCCAATGGAGCTGGCTCACACATCTCCGGGTGGCCACGGAGCGCATAGCAGAAGAGTCCTGTGCATCTTTGGCTCCGTTTCAGGTCCAAATTTGGACCTGAAACAGTGAACGGGGACGCACCACGCCCCCTGCTGTTCCCTTGTGCCGCACATAGTGTGAACCCAGCCTTATTCTATTCTTTTTGCATTTTTCCTGTTTTTTTCCCTATCAGTCAGTCAATTTTCACTATTTTCATATTAGATTTCAACATGGTAGCTCCCTATATCAGACATTTAAAATTTTGTGAAAAAGGTTGAAATGTTGAAGAAATATTTTGCTGACCTTGATAAATAAGTCCCTAAGAGTTTTTGTGAAAACAAACGTCTAGGAGCCAGGTCTACCTTTACTTTAATGACCTATAGTTTCTCACTAGACTAACAATTAACAGCTACATTAATTGTAATCAATGGTCGATGTCACTTTGTAGCAAGATGAATTAGCTTGTTATACATAAACCCTGACATAAACCCTGACAGCTCTTCTAGAAATAAAATAAATTCTGCAATATTAGGACAGCTATCAGTGTCTGCCAAGGAATGGTGTCAAAATGACTGAACAGCAGAATGAAATCTTTTATATATTTATTAGACATAAAATATTGTATATAAAGTAATAATCTTGTGCTAGCTATAAGGAAAAACAAGCACTGCCAATATTAAACACAGGGTGAAGATCAGAAAGTATCAAAATGTAGTGCTATTCAGTGTTCAAAATGAATAACTTGCTACATTTGTTTAACTTTCCAGCTGCTTTACCATTTTAACTTTAAGATATTCAAAGTCAATGAGGGCATACATATTCGATTGCTCTGAAAAAAAATGTCAACTCTGAATTGAATGCTGCAAACAATTTAGGCATTTTAAATTTTAAGTCTTACTAATCTTGTAGTAGCTACTTATAAACAAACGTAACTACTACAACTGGAGTTAGCTTGGTGAACATTAACCATTTCAAGACCAGGCCTATTTCTGAGATTTGTTGTTGACAAGTTAAAGTCAGTATTTTTTGCTAGAAAATTACTTAGAACCCCCAAACATTATATATTTTTTTAGAAGAGACCCTAGAGAATAAAATGGCGGTCGTTGCAAATTGTAATATTTTATGTCACACTATTTGTGCAGTGGTCTTTCAAATGCAATTTTTTTGGAAAAAAAAACATATTTCAATGAATTAAAAAAAAAAATAAACAGTAAAGTTAGCCCAATTTTTTTGCATAATGTGAAAGATGATGTTATGCCGAGTAAATAGATACCGAACATATCATGCTTTAAAATTGTGCAGACTTGTGGAATGGCGATAAACTACGGTACTTAAAAATCTCCATAGGCGATGCTTTAAAAATTTTACTGGTTACCCGTTTAGAGTTACAGAGGAGGTCTTGTGCTAGAATTATTGCTCTTACTCTAAGGATCGCGGCAATACCTCACATGTGTGATTTGAACATTGTTTACATTTGCGGGCGCAATTTACGTATGCGTTTTTTTATGGCGCTTGAGCACGGAGGGATGGGGCACTTTAACCACTTGCCACCCGCCCACCCTCAATTTGGTACGGCTCTCGTTCTGAGTGGAGGTCATATGACTCGGCACTTTAACTATGTGATTGGACAAAGCCGGTCACATGTAAATACAGGAAGTGCTGGTAATCAGCTCTCATCGCATCACACTGACAGAGTGTGTGGCAAGGACAGGCGATCAGCGGCATCTCCTCGCAGGGAACATCAGAACAGGTTATCAGGGCACTGATCATCAGTGCCCAGATTACAAAAAAGAGCAATGAGTACCCACCAGTGCCAGTAATCCATGCCCACTAATGCCAGCGATCAGTGCCCACCAGTGCCAGCAATCAGTGCCCATTAGTGATGCCAGTCAGTGCTGGCTCTGTGCCCATCAATGTTGCCTATCAGTGATGCCCACCAATGCCCATCAGTGCTGCCCATCAATGCCCATCAGTGCCACCCATCAATGTCACCAATCAGTGCCCACCAGTGCTGCCTATCAGTGCCCATCAGTGCCACCTATCAGTGCCCACCAGTGCCCCCATCAGTGCTCATCAGTGCCACATATCAGTGCTACCTATCAGTGCCCATAAGTGCGCATATTAGTGCCTCCTCATCACTGCTACCTAATCAGTGCCCATAAGTGCCACCTCATCAGTGCCCATCAGTGCAGCCTATTAGTGCCCATCAGTGCAGCCTCATCAGCGCACATCAGTGAAGGAGAAAAATTAATTGTTTACAAAATTTACTGACAGAAATGTTTAGTAAAAAATAAAAAACCCAGCAGTGATCAAATACTACCAAAGGAAAGCTCTATTTGTGGGAACAAAATGATAAAAATTTTGTTTGGGTACAGTGTTGCATGACCGTGCATTTGTCATTCAAAGGGTGACAGCGCTGAAAGCTGAAAAATGGCCA
Organism: Glandirana rugosa; assembly: GCA_018402905.1. Taxonomy (NCBI): domain Eukaryota; kingdom Metazoa; phylum Chordata; class Amphibia; order Anura; family Ranidae; genus Glandirana; species Glandirana rugosa. The sequence continues at coordinate 801,724 of BLSH010318926.1, read as the reverse complement.
GAGCAGGAAGGAGGTGAAAGTGCCCAGTATTGAGGAGGTTAAAAAAGAATGTTTTTTTTTTCCTTATTTTATTTTTATGTATTTTTTAACACTGTCCCTTTAAAAAAAAATTCTGATCACTTTTATTGCTGTCACAAGGAATGTAAACATCCCTTGCGTCAGTAATAGGCAGTGACAGGTACTCTTTATGGAGGGATCTGGGGTCTAAAAGACCCCAAACCCTTTATCTGCACTTGAAAGTATCCAAAAAACCAAGATCAGTGTTTTTGAATACTGACATTTTTTAAAAATGGCGCAGTTGCCTGCCGAGTAAACTGGCTTTAGCTTTAGCTGGCCTTTGTTACTAAATTTTTTTTTTATTTTAAGCTGAACTCCAGACAGATATAAAATATGTAAAGTAGTGCAGCTCTGCAATCATATAAGCTTTGCTATTTTTTTTTTTAATGCAACTATTGTAAGTAACTGAACTTGAAATTAGCATTTTGCAGTGCCTGTACAGCAGGGCTCAGAGAGAGGGAGAAGCAGCACAAGGAGTCAATCAAGTGTGTTACAATGCAAGGAGCATTTTGATAGGTGGAAAGAGTGAAGGGGCCCAGAGATTAGCCCATAAGTGTGTCCCTTCTCTTTTCAGTGTCCAATCACAGGGTGGAGGTGGTGAGGGAGCTTGCAAGTGGAAAACAATACTGCAGCAGAGAAAGATCAGGTTCAATTTTCCGACCAGCCTACGACCAACCAAATTGACCTGTCCAACAGTATGTGTTAAAAACAGGGGTGTAGTTGCACACATTTGAAAATACATGGGGGCACACTCACAAGGCACAGGGGCACACTGAACACCCAGCCCATAGCACTATGACAGCAAAGGTGGCAATGCATTGCCCGGCCAATATATTCATTAAACAAACAAGTGGTCACTGCCCCCCACCTGTAACTGGTCACTGCAGCAAGGAGCACTGGAAAGGCAACGCATATACAAAAAACAAAGAGAATTCCAAGCTCGACTTACCGACCAGCCTGCGACCAACCAAATAGACCTGTCCAACAGTATACATTAAAAGCAGGGGTTTAGTTGCACACATTTGCAAATACTTGCGTAAGCCATAGAGCCCCGGTAAGGCACACCATTTTTTCTGTGGTCCTAAACTCTATTTCTACGAGTCTGCAACAATGGAAGCACATGCATTTAGATGGACAGGTGTAGGGCAGATAAACCTGAAGTTTGCCCACCCCTTCTTAAAGGCCTCATAGACCCATAGAAATAGAGTTTAGGACCACAGAAAAAATGGGTTGCCTTGCCGGGGCTCTGTGGCTTATGCATTTATTTGCAAATGTGTGCAACTAAACCCCTGTTTTTAACGCATACTGTTGGATAGGTCAATTTGGTTGGTCACAGGCTGGTCGGTAAGTTGAGCTTGGAATTCTCTTTGTTTTTTGTACATGCGTTGCCTTTCCAGTGCTCCTTGCTGCAGTGACCAGTTACCACTTACCCAATCTATTCATGGCAGTGGGGGGTTCCCGGAATAGGAGTGGGTGGTCTTAATATTAGCCCTTATTGCAAGTTCCATGGATGTTAGTGATACACCTAAGCAGCATTTATATGAAACTTGAAAAATAAGGATGACCATGTCTTCATTTGAATCCAACTAAATAGAAGAGTGAACACATCAACAGTGAGCATAATATATACTTTTGTAATGCTGGCTCCCCAAACACATCATATTTTCACTTCTGGTGATGCCTCTTCCGGCTCTGGCGATTCCACTTCCAGTTCTGACAAATTGAGATTTCCCATTAAATTGCATTGTGTTTCACACTGAAATACATGCATATTGTGTCCCCACACTAGATAAGTATGAATAGGACACCATAGCAGACAGGCCACTGTGGGAATCCAGAATAGGGTCAGAGGGAAGGAAAAAAAATGCACAAGACGAAATGTTATCTAACCATACTACATACCGTGTATATATAGCTATCATGTATACCCCAGCCACTGGCAAAGGTTAACAATTTTACAATTTAATCTTATACAAATCAAAATGAAACCAACCAGAAAACATGAATTCTATACAGAAATAACACAAACAACGGTGAAAGAATCTTGTGAGAGAAGATGTACAAAACATTTGTCCAGCACAGAATACTATAAAGATGGAACAGATCTATTGTGTTTATTTAAACCAGGAGAGGTAGTGGCATGAAGGTCGACTCGTGTATCCATTTATTTGTCACCTCCACTCAGATTAGGATTTATACTTAAAGCAATGACTTTGAGATCACATAAATTTACATGCCCTTTGACTGGCACGTAATATTTTGGACTGTACACTTTGCCATTTAATAAATCAAATCTAGTCCTGGTGCATGTAAATTTACAATATTGATATCTGTCAAACGGACAGTGACTAAATGGATTGCCTTTGGTACAGGGTGTAAAGTGGCTAGGTACTAGTTTGTTTTGGGATGAAAATCCCTTTTCAAATGTAATATTTCCAGCATTATCTACACTTTTCAAAACAAATTTATCATTGTTCAAAACATGCCAATGTCAATTTAGTTATCATCTAAAAGAAGAAGAGTCTCTTTACTAAATGTTGTTACAATTATTACTTTATGGTGATCAATCAATGGGTTTTCCTGAAAGAGCAAAAGATCCCTGGGGTTATTTATAGTCCTTTTATATGCTCGATTTAGGCTTTTGTGACTATACCCATTCCATTTCTGCACGCAGGTGCATCATTTTTCACAACCAGACCACACTATTGAAAACCTCAATGTTTTAGTTCTTAAAGGGGATTTCAGAACCACGCAGGAAAGGAAAACATTTGAACTAAGAATGATTCTTCTTTTTGACACAAAAAATAATGGCTTAAACATGGATATAGGTTTTCCCACTCATTATTCTAAAGTTTTACGACCCCCTCTGTGACTGTCACCTCCCTCCCCTCCCCAGTCTATAACTCTGCCTGTCTTATCTCACTATCTCTACAGCTAGTTCAATTACCATGGCCTTATACATTGATTTGTATTTGTTTGTTTTTCCTCTTTCTCCTTTACTTAAGAGTTTTTTTCTTCTTTTCTCTTTTTTTTAACATTTGGCTAAAACTGTTTTTATTCAGTACTGCTTGGACCTTGAAGAAGGGGAGATACCCCGAAAGCTTGTTAGTGCAAATAAAAAAAGTATCATGGACAGTACTCAATTTTCTCTTACCCATTCCATGAAACCAAGATTGTAGTGGTTTTGTTTCCTGCGCAACGTCCTCTTTAGTACAATTTATTTTTAAGCTCAAATATTGTCACACTGATCTCTTATTAATTAAATGTCTGGGATGAAAACTTTGTGCATGCAAAACAGATTTTTAGAAGCAACGTAGTACCAATAGTACCATTGGTGTTTTTCAACAAACAGTTCGAACTATACTTGTAGACTTGTGAGTGCTGAATTTAAATCCCTGTATATTCTAAATTTCCATAAGCTTAAGTGTCTTCACTTGATGTGAAACATATGCTGCATTTTGCCAGATTAGAATCAGTTTGGAAGATTACAATATTTTGAGCAACATAAAAGGAAGGGCAAATATCCATAATTATATTATCGTTCACCAGTGTGCACACCACTTAACATAATTACAATTTAAAATCTAGGAAAAAATGCATGACATAAGTTGTATCACTCAACCATGCATAAATAAAGAGATTATCTTCAGAAAGAATTTAGAAACTACACTTTATTAGGAAATAAAGATGCATTAGGGCCAACCAATTAATTTGATTTTATTAGATTTCAATACTTTTGTAACACAGATGCAATAAAAAGGCAGAGGTAATATGCCTTATCATATGACACCTAAGAACAGGTATTTTGGTTCTTTGTCAGAGACACATTTATGGATGAGCTTATTTTCTATTCATGACAGTTACTTGGCTGTTGTGAAGGGCACTCCACCCCTGGAAAACAAGTTTGCCTTTTATAATAACACGAACATAGTTAATTTATTTAAAATTATCTTGGGGCTTTAAAGGATGCTGTCAGCTCAATAGTACAGAAACAAACTCAGTCATCAGTGACCTGGTTATGTTCATTGTTTACAGAACAGAAAAATAAAAGAAATGCATGCACTTGCACATGGATACATATTGTTCACACAAAAAAGGAATGTAAAATGGACTGTTAAAAAGGACTGTATTAAAATGAGCCTGGACTAAAAATTTTGCGACTTGCAAATTTATAGGAAGCACTCACAGTTAACTGTGTCTAAGCTGTACCCTGAGAAATCATATTTTGCCTTAAATTCCTCCACAAATCTGGTATTGAAGTGTGCCTTGGTATTTCTATCCAAATTGTAAATAGTACAGTGTTAAAAAATGCAGAGTAAAATTGTCAAGAACAGCAACACACCGTGTGATAATAGCATAGCTAGAACATAACTTATATAAAATGTCACGCTAACGTGAGAATAACATGTCCCAACCTCAATAAATGTGAGAAATATAGCAAAAAATGAATTATTCAATAACACAAATGTCCAAAGCAACTGCATAAAAGGTTGCATTGGACATTTACAACTGCATACATAAATCAGTAGATATTTAAATTGCTTCATTTATAGCATGAAGAAAAAATAAGCTAATGCAGAGGAAATGTATCATAGTCTCAAAAGTATGTGAAAAAATGTGAAAAAAGAGAAGAATAGTTCCAGGTGTAAATCCAATAGAAAGATATTCCACAAGGTTCCACCACCAGACACCGTGCTACACTTCTAGTGAGTATGCAATAGGTACTCTTACCAACTCAAATGGACCCGCTATCTCTAGTCAGGTCACATAAGCGGGAGCGGGCAGATGTCACCTTCTGCAAGGTATAAAAGTGCAATTCCTCTGTCAGTCGTCTGTGGGTGTGGACTCTCAGGAATAGGTGTACCACCTTCAATCTCGGCCCATAGCCGTGTATATATACACAAAGAAAGGAAGGGTCCCAATAGTGTAAATCCGTAAAATAGTTTAATAGGTTAAAAGATTTTATATGAGTTATGTTCTTGGTATTTCTATACATAAAGCCTCATAGCTGTATATATGCTCTGAGATTATCTAAGGGGCTATGCTTGTGAGTGCACAAAATATAAAGTATGATTTGCTGATTTTACTTCTGTGTGTTTTGAACGGAGTGTTCACTTCAGACTTTCATAGGGATGCCAAGCAATTAGGGCATTTGGGGTGCACGAGCATAAAAACTTCCTGCTGTCGATGGTTGCTATAAAGGTAGCCGGTGAGTAAGTGAAAGGGCCAGGCATGCACTGCATCCTCACCATCCACTGCCATGACTTGACCCTATTTGCTTACATGGCTGACCATGTAAACAGTGGCGGCTGGTGAAGTTCTTGGATTGGGGGGGCGCGCCCTTCCTTTTGACCCATCCTACTTCTAATAAGCCCCTCCCCTTATAGAATCCACCCACTCCGTCCCCTGTATTCCACATATTGTGTCAGGAGTATACAGCTCAGCATCACAGGACACAGTATACAGCTCAGCATCACAGGACACAGTATACAGCTCAGCATCACAGGACACATTATACAGCTCAGAATCACAGGACACAGTATACAGCTCAGCATCACAGGACACAGTATACAGCTCAACATCACAGGACACAGTATACAGCTCAGCATCACAGGACACAGTATACAGCTCTGCATCACAGGGCACAGTATAAAGTGACACAGGTGGGGGCAGTTATGCAGCCAGTGACACAGGTGGGGGCAGTTATGCAGCCAGTGACACAGGAGGGGCAGTTTGCAGCCAGTGACACAGGAGGGGCAGTTTGCAGCCAGTGACACAGGTGGGGGCAGTTTGCAGCCAGTGACACAGGTGGGGGCAGTTTGCAGCCAGTGACACAGGTGGGGTTCATTGCAGAGTCGTCGTCCCCCGCACTTACCCCATCCAGCAGGCAGGAGTGTTGCAGAGGTTCGGCATGCGAGAGCGCGCTGGGTCTGCAGAGTTTGGCACACGGAGAGCGGCTGTCCCCCCTCGTCGGTCCCCGGGCGGTCATGGTCTCTGTGGGAGCGGAAGTCACCTCCGCTGCCACAGTGACCCGCCCCTGCATCACCCTGAGCGGAGGCTCAGTGCAGCCAATCAAGCTATGAGTGTGCGCCTGCTCAGCGCACACTCATAGCTTTTAATGGCCGACCAATAGGCTCACTACTTGGCTGTCAAGTGACAGCCAAGGAGCCGAAAAAAAAAAAAAAAAAGAAAGTCAATGTACCGGCGCCACCTGCAGGGGGGTGGGGTTGACTTTTTTTTTTCTTCTTCTTTTGCCGGCGGGGAGGCGGCGCCCCAGCGCCCCTCACACACCAGCCGCCGCTGCATGTAAGCATTGTTGCATAAATATGGGCACATATTTACGCAATTTTTAGTTTTTTCCATAAATTTCCCCCTTAAATTGCACACCAGATCAAATGGGTCAGGTAAACAATTTTTTTGGGGGGTGGTGCGGGGGAGGTATATCATTTTTTTACAGCAAAAATGACCTTTACAAAGCAAAAAACACTTAAATTGCCAATAAATTATTTTACTGCAACTTCTTTTTTTTGTTAAAAAGTGCGTATGGACCCCAAAAAACTTACCGGACCCTTAGTAAGTTGTATACACCATACAGATGTGCCACTTCACCAGCAGGTTTAGGGTACCTCAAGGCAACTTACTAATAGGAATTAGGCATTTTTAAAGTTTTATGTTAAGCATTATTAAAATCAGGTGCTGCCACCCAAATGAACTTTACAACAAAAAAATGCATTACTACACGTCCCACGGCTCAATGCCAGCCCCCCATGCCATTTGTTTGACAAATCCCTAGCCTAATAACCAAGAATATGGCAATGATTGATTTTACAGATTCAGACTCTGTATCCAAACTTATCTAGAATTTGCGGAATCCCCCCAGGTACGTTTGGCTTATCCCTACTGGAGAGGCAGCTGAACCTGCAGTGCATGCATCTCTCTCTGCTTTATGCACTCTGCTAATTTCTGAATATTAACCCACCAATCATCAAAGCCCCAATCTGGCATCTCTGACAAGAGGAAGCAAAGCCCTGCTCCTCTACCACAATGGCCTCTTCCACACAAAGACAGAATACAGCACCAGCCATGATAAATCAGTAAACAGGCAAAGCATCAGCTACAGGGAACTCACAGGCAATATTGGGTACTAGCTCATTTGTCCTCTGCTTGCTTTTTTGAGGCACATATTTCATTAAACTGTGTTCTGCCCCTTAGGGAACTTGGGGGTTTATTTATACATTTCAAACCAAAGAAAACTCCCAGCTCAACTCACCAGCCAGCCTGCTACCAACTAATAATTTGCGGTAAAAACAGGAGTTTAGTTAGCACACATTTGCAAATACATGCGTAAGCTGTAGAGCCACTCTACAGCACCCCAATATTATCTGTAGTCCTAACTCTGTAAATTTATAAGAGCATTCATAGTAGAAGCACATGCATTGTTAATGGATAGATAGAGGGCAGGTGAGCCCGGACAAAGCCCACCCCTCCTTAAAGGCTCAGGGGCACGTTGGATACCCATCACATAGCACAAAGGCAGCAAAGGTGTCCAGTGCGTCCCCTCACCAGTATTCCAATAGTACAAACAAATGGAATGGAAATTAGTAATGCGCTGCCACCGGAAAATTTATATGTAAATTAACTAAGCTGCCGCTACCACCTAAAGTGTTTCACACTAATTGGCAAGAATAGAGTTATGAGTGTGGGAGCGCTGCTATTATCTAATGGTAAGTATAAGGTACACCCAGGAATGATAAAATCATGAGTAAAAATGTTGCAACCAAAAAAAAACAGTGCTCCAATAATCTGTTAATTTGTAGTAAAGTGCTAATAATGGTGCAATGTTTAAAAATCACAATATGGTTAGTTATTTAAAAGACAAACAGATGAATAAATGGAAAGATGTTTCTCACAGAGTCCATATAGAACAAATAAATATGCAAAAAACACTATATAGAAAGTACTATTACAAATGTGCAGTCCTAGAATAGTCCCAATCCACATATATAGTTGTAAATCAATGGACAGATGAATTGAGGAATGCTTCTCATATGGTAGATCAGCCAGTCCCAGGGATCATGCAAAGGCTGGAACAAAGACACTCCTGCTCCCTTCAGCGGGTGAAGTGAACTCTCACCTCCACATAGGACCCCACTGGGTCAGATATCATGTAAGTGGTAATAAAAAATGACACATGCAAAAGCATCAACTCCATGTAGACGTATCCTCCACCAGGTAGACTGGAGGCTCGCCTCACGCTAAGACCCCAATGGGTCTATTCACATATGATAATGGCGGAGTGATATCCAGGTCTCTTCCCCTTCAGAAATATTATATGGGTTTCCGAAAATGTTCCACCGATGCTATATATACAAACATAAAAAAGAGAGACACCTCCACTAGTGCAATACGCATACCAGAGGTCAAGATAACAGATGGCAGAACCCCTCCCTCCAATGCACTCACATTTATTAGGATAAAAAACAGCATAAAAAAATCCATTAATGAGCAAAGTAAGCCACGCATGAATGTCACATGTCACAGGCAAGTACCACCGCCAGGCTGGACCTCTACATCTTTCACCACCCCACGTGGCTTCATCTGGAGGATGTACAAATGGCCACTACCCCCACCTATAACTGGCAATAATGGCAAGGAGCACATAGAAGGGTTATGCATGTCAAACAAAACCAAAGAAAATTCCCAGCTCAACTCACCAGCCAGCCTGCTACCAAAAAAATTCACCAGTCTAACAATTTACGTCAAAACAGGTGTTTAGTTAGCATACATTTGCAAATACATTGACTGAATACAGAAATTCCCAAAGTAGCAATATAAATCAACAGGGACTGCAAACACTGGAACCCACACAACTTGCAGCTCAGTTTCATTTCAGCTTAGTGCTACTTTATGTGACACTTGTGTTTTGCCAATGTTTGTCAGTATATCCATACACAGAAATAACCATTTTCTGAGTCAAGTGTATTGGAGTATTCTGTGGATGTCAGGAACATTTCGGACTCTCGAATCAATGCTATTCATAACCTTTGAAGTCAAAATCCTTAGACAACGGAGAATTAAAGTGATTGTAAACTCCTTTAAAGACGGTACTTACATTTCTTACATACAGGAAAAGGAGTGGAGGAGAGGGCATCAGAGGAAAACACATATAGCTGTTTACTTGGAGATTATAGTGCATTCGATCTACATTTATTTAGTGGGGACACAAGAGGGGAACACAGAATAGGTTCACATTTGCAGAGGAGTGATTAATCTCAACACAAGAGATTGCATTTAAAGTCATATTGGATAACAAGTTGGATGGACTGAATGGGAAAGATCAATTGTATATGCATATATTGGAACAGCATTCTGAACAAAATTGAAAGGAAGGAGAATTGTTCATGATAAAATTGCGTTATTTATATTGTTTAACAGTATATGATTGTAATATATTTGTATATAGGCGTTATTGCACAAGAGATTAGGGGGAGCGCTGTGAACCCATTGGAAAACAGTTTACAATATATTGAGTAACAGCAGCACACCCATTACATTCTGAATGGTATCCACAATATAGTAAGAGCACATAATTAATACTATAAGGAGGGAGTAGTGCTGACACTTTTAGGGGAAGCTCTGCTTGTTTGCACCCTCCACTGCCACATTTTACACTTTTTTGGGGTGGAGCGGGTAACTGGTTTTGACAGGTACCCACTCCTACCTCCTGGTAAGATCTCCGCATGGCCATCAACATCATGGCTGGCCCCTCCTCCTCCTCCCTGCTGCCCTCTGGGACTTGTGTGTGTCACAGAAGACGACGGAGCCATTCTGAAAGCGCAGCCTGACTCGCGCATACGCAGTAGGAAACCGGCTGTGAAGCCTGAAGATTTCACTGCCAGTTTCTCTTACTTGCAATGCTGGTGCCTGCATCCAAAGCCGATGGATGAATCAGCTTGGAGTTCCAACATCGCGGAATCCCTGGACAGGTAAGTGTCCTTATATTAAAAGTTAACAGATAAAGTATTTGCAGCTGCTGGCTTATAATTTTTTTTACAGGCTGGAACTCCACTTTGAATAGATAATTTTTAATGGCAGCTGAATAAATTCAAATATTTCTGTGTAAAGCAGTACATTGAGGCTAATATACTAAAGAAATTGAGCAGGGCCAATCAAAAAAGTGAAGATTCACTTCAGCTATCCAATAATGTGCAAATGAAACACAGGGATTAGCTTTTTACATGATTGGATAATTGAATAGCAAAGTTAAGTACTGTCTGTGATATTCTTTTCACTTGTATTAATAGTTAACATTTTCAGAACAAGCATCTAGGATGTGCCTGTCTTCTCTGTTCAAGCAGCACAGATACACAAAGCTTTAACGAAATGTTACCAACTACCTCAAAAACACACACACAGTAAACAAAGTGAGAACCTTAATAAGAACTGGACAAATTTTGATCCATGTATGGGCAGGCTGGTTGTACTATATTCGATCCATTGTCCACAACCAGCTAATCAGGTTTTTTTTTCATGTAATCACTGCCAACGGCTATAGCCACAAGCAGTGATCATTGTATCCTTGTAGCTGGGAAACCTCCCGCTGCCAGGATAAAATAGTTGTGTAGGGGGGATTTTCTTTCCTTCAACCCATGGTTGAAGGAAATAAAATTGGTTAATGTATGGCCTGCCTATTGGATGGGGAGGAGGATTCCAGGAAGTAAATGTTATGTAAATCATCTGCCCTTATTCAAGATGGCCACAGCCAGAAATGCTAGGATTGGGAATGGGGAGGTCAAAGTGATTTCTCAGCAAAGTAAAGCATGGAGACATGGATGGATGGGTGAGTTTGAATTTAAAGTGAATTAGAGTTTTTGGCGTGTGGTGTTCAAATGCAGTGTAGTTCCACTTTAAGTTTTCTGGTGATTAAGTTGGGTGGCTGCCTGAAAGCCAGCACTGGAGTTGTTGGAAGATTACTTTCAGCAATTCATCCTCTAATATGATAGGTTGCAGTTGTTTGATTGTCTTTTAATCCCTTTTAGTTCTGGGTTGTATGTGGTTACAAGAGGTACACTTTTTTCTATTTGTATTGTAGGTCATTTTCACCTCAAGTTTTCATTACATATCACATAGAGTTATTCTTAGATATGGAAGATTTCATCAGGGGATTGGGGAGCAAGGAACATCTATTTTAAAAAATAGCAATCCTATAGCAATGGAATTTGACAAGAAAAAAAAGCAGCAAGAGCATATCTTCAGCAAGATGTACCTCTAAACTGGACATATGTATTTATAGCTTCAGACTGAGCTACATCCCTGTCATTCACCCAGCAAAATATGATTTTGTACAATCTTTCCTCACTGGAGCAAATGGTTATACAGGAATAGTGCAATGAACTTTAGTGCCAAGTATTAATAGCTTATACTGTAAAGCGAATACATTTCAAACATAGCCCCTGTTTTAAAGTAACAGTCAGACATACAGTGACCCGGTCTTACCTTACAATGGATTGTAAACAGAGCCCAAATTTTGCCCATCATGGGGGGGGGGGGGGGGACACCACTAAAGGGGACTTCAGGGACTGGGCTCCACAAGGTTGACAGCTGACTACAACGTGTTGCACTAACCCAAGCAGGATCCAGTGTCCAAAGCAACATTACAGGCCATCCCCACACTAGGGGTCAGAATATGGCTCTCAAGGTTTCACCAAGGTTGTGCTGGTCCAGATGCAATGCTTTTATTTATTATATTAGAAGGCAGTGAAGGAGATGATTGAAGAGTTGAACATTTTTAAGATAAAATAATAAAGTAATAAACTAGTTAAACTAAGTGTGTAGTGAACGCTCATGTGGTCTAGGTACAGCCCCCCCCGGTTTTATTGAAGTTGCACCAATATGGATGAATTGCTTTTACTGTGATATTAGAGGATAGTGAAACAGTTCATTGAACAATCCAAGTTTATGGTTAAGTGAAGAGTGATTCTCCATAAGGCATAAAAGGTCCATCACCTTAGGTCACAGTAAATAAAAACGGTGAATCCATAGAGTATGGTAGGGTTGTAGGGGATGCTCCCGGGGAGTATGGCCCCAAAAGCTTGCCAGTATATAATCACCTAAAGGTATCTACCTATAACCCAGGATCCTGTACTGTATGATTAAGATAAACATATACAAAAGGGCAAGAGGCAGCTTGCAATAAAAGCCTGCTTGCTCGTTGTTTCTTACAATGGAACTTCAGTCCCACTTTAAGGCTGTGTATGGTGGCCCTGTCTCTCTTTAATTATGTTATCATTCATTGCTTTATTATTTTTTTTAAGACATTGCTGTTCTCAACATTTTGCTAAAGCTTTTTGTATCAGTACTGCTGACGGTGTGCAGTAGGAAACACCCCAAAAGTGTGTCCTGACAAGTCGACTGCTATTGCCAAATATACCAAAAGTATCATGGACAGTACCAAACTGTGTTGTTGCACATGCACTAATATGGCTAAAATCACCTTAACCACTTCAGCCCCGGAAGGTTTTGCAGCTTTAGGACCAGAGCACTTTTTGCGATTCGGCGCTGCGTTGCTTTAACGGACAATTGCGTGGTCGTGCGACGTTGTACCCAAACAAAATTTGCGTCCTTTTTTTCCCACAAATAGAGCTTTCTTTTGGTGGTATTTGATCACCTCTGCGTCATTTCTGATCGTCGTTATAAACAAAAGAAGAGCGACCATTTTGCAAAAAAACCCAAATTTCTTACTTTTTGCTAAAATTCAAATCAAAAAAAAAAATATAAAAAAACATTTTTTTTCACCGTTTTTGGCCGGTTTATATTCTTCCTCATATTTGCGATAAAAAAAATCGCAATCAGCGTTTATTGATTGGTTTGCGCAAAAGTGGCCGTGTTTACGGATGATGAGAATTCATTTCTGGGGTTTTTATTTTTTTTTTATTTTTTACTAGTAATGGCGGCGATCTGCGATTTTTAGCGGTAATGCGATATTGGGGGGGACATGTCGGAACATTATGACACTTTTTTGGGACCAATGACATTTATTCAGCGATCAGAAATTTAAATGTCCACTGATTACTGTATAAATGTCATTGGCAGTGAAGGGGTTAACCAGCAGGGGGCGATCTAGGGGTTAATAGTGTTCCCTGGGTGTGTTCTTACTGTGGGGGGGGTTGGGCTAACATGGGCATGAGAGATCTAACTGATCCCAGTGACAGGGATCAGTAGATCTCCCATGCCCCACTGACAGGGCGGGGAACCGCCGTGTTTACATCGGCGGTTCCCCTTCTTTTCCCTGTAGCCGCTCATCGCGGCTCGCCGGCGGACATCGGGTCCGCCCGAGCCGCGGGCACACTCCTCGGGAGTGCGGCGGGTGCGCGCGCGCGCCGCCGGCGGCGCGCGCGCGCCCCCTGGTGGCCAAAATGCGAATCGCCATTTATTTACGGCGATTCGCGCCCAGCTCCCCGACTGCCGCCGTGAAAAGACGGCGCGCGGTCGGGAAGCGGTTAAGATACCTCAAATGAGTTATTTTTTAGAGTGAAGATTCTCAATTCCTTTCCTAAACCAGCCTTGTTTTTTTTTTTAACAACTATAATAAACAGATATACTGTATACAAATTAGATTACATAGTAAAAAAATCATAAGCATAAATCTACTGAACATGTTGTTCATCATATTTAGCAAGCACAATTAGATTCTGTCTGGGATTTAAACATTATATCTTACAGTCTAAACCTTTCAAATAAATGCTCTTTGCATGATATCCTTAGGAAATCATCTTAGAACCAGTTTAATTGTAATTCATTTGGCTAATACTTCACTGGTTAAGCTACTTACAGTATATGGTATAATCATAATCAATAAGCAAGAATGCATAATTAAAAAAAGGGTGGTCATGTCACAAAAACAATAACTAAATACATTAAATTGAAAAATGTACTTATTTGCAGCAATAGGAATAGTTTAAAATATCTTTACAATTGTTCAAATAATTTTCTATAGTCATGTGAAAAAGTATGCAAAAAATGACTTTTCAATATATTTGAACAATCAAACATATCTTCATCCACCAAGGAATGGCTCAATTAGCTAACCACACTAGCAAACCTACCCAAAGAATGGCTAAAAAAATAGAAAAAATAATGGAGGGGTGTGCAATGCAAAATAACCAAGGAGCTGTAGAGTGTCCTGTACTCTACTCCAAGATATGGAGTTTACAGGTAAGTCAAAATTCCTCTTCTCTTAATTGTATAGTACAGAACAAAGGTAAAAATATTCATAGACCTGAGGATGTTGCCAGGAAATGAATGAGAAGGATGGGCAGCAACTAGGCAAACAGAACTGTGCCAACAGGCCCAACAATAAGACCCAACTTCAGAATGCTGCTTTGCAAGAAGAAACCAAGTTTTCGGCTGTTGGGTGACTAAATGGCTGCAGTGATTACAATGAGACCAGGCGGTGGAGTGAATGCACACGTGCTGTTATATGTGGTATTATAAATTCTGTTTATGTATTATTTTAAGGCCAATAAACTGTATTTTATACTGAGAGCATTAGATGGTCCTCGTATGTCTTTCTGAGGAGCTGTTGTATGTTGAGATGGCTGTATTATCAAGGAGGGAGATGTCTCCCAAAAAGGAGAATTTTGTACATCAGCTGGCATTCCAACAGGAGAGTGTGATGGATGACTTGGTTATAATAGCTACATGATGGCAAGTATTTGTTGACCTTTTATATATATACAGGGGTCAAATCCTGACGTTGAGCAAATTTTTTGCACATGTAGTGATCACACGGTGACAGTGAATGAAGAGCAGTTTGGATGAATATTTATGAACGCCTTGATTTCTGTGGACAGTTTTGAGTTTTGAAATTCTTATAATCACATATTATTGGAGAACATAGGTTTGTGACACTTTTGGGTGAAGTGCCATTTACGTGTTTTTTTTCTCCACTAATTTTGGATCACGAATGTTATAGCGATTTATTTGATGTAAATGCTTTTTAGTTGAGAGATTTATTATTAATTTATGTTGGTTCATATATATAATCACATTTTAATTCTATCACTATAAGAAGTGGAGCGCTACACTTTTTTTTACATAATTTAGTCTTTAAGTACAGTATATGTGACATGCTTTGTTGTATTAGTTGGCTCTACAAACTGGTTATTGGTAGTGTTGGTCAGCTGTGCAGTGAAATATTTTATAGAATATATTATGCCTAACTGAGACCAGGGAATTATCAAGGCATCTGAAGCCAACACTAGAGAATACTCGGTCCTGGTCACGGAGCTAGTTTGTTGTTGAATCTGGAGGCAAGGATGTCTACATGGACAGCGAGTTTGCATTCATGAGATTATCTGGCTTGCTTCCTTCAAGGTTGCAAGACTCCTGGTACCCTCTTGATAGCTGATGCATGCCACAGCTGTGGCACTGTCTGACTGTACCCTGATTTGAGTGTCTTTGCAGGAGGGTTGCCCAGTGTTGTAGAGCCATTTGTATTGCTCTGAGCTCCAGGATGTCGATGGGGGGGTAGTCAAAGTGAAGGCTCGAGAGCAGATTTTTGGAAAACGATCACCCACCCCAAGACTTTAAGCATCTGAATTGTCCTTTTATGTTTTACAGACAACTGTGAGGGAGGTGAGTCCATCAGGAGAAGGTAGTCTAGATAACCTGTGACCTGGATGCCCTGACTTCTGGGAAAGGACACAAGAGGTGCTGGGACTTTTATGGATACTCTAGGAGCAGAAGACAGAACAAAGGGCAGTTCAAAAAACTGGAAACAGCAGTCTACCTATGCAAAATGCAGAAAGTGCTGATGGGAGGTGGGTAAATGAAAACATGCAGATAAGCCTCTTGGATGCTAGGTATTCCCCATGTCACATGGAGAAAATTATCAACCTTGCTGTCTCAACTATGTTAATTTTGGAGGTATTTGTTGTTTAAGATTTAGACTGCAGATCAACTACAGGAACAGACCACTTTTTTAGCGAACTCTTTTTTCCACCGGATACAGTTCTGTAAAGATTTTTGAAGGAGTAAAAAAGAGAAAGTCATAAACTGATCATTCTATTTGTTTGTGAATGGAGAATGTTTTAACAAGTTTTGCAGGTCTCTTGGAGGAGGATTTGGATGAGTGCTGTGGCATTTTGTAGCCTTGGACAAAGATTGCTGCATTAGGGCAATTAGTTGTCCAAGAAATTGAGACAGATGCAGAAAATTAAATTTTTGTCAGGTAGGCCACTTGTGTGCCTGAGATAGAGCTACATTGGAATGCAGAGACCAGTGTTGAAATTATTTCCTGCTTTGGTGTAAGGGAAGCATCAATGCTCTGAGGTACAGTGCTGTGTGGATCATGTATTACAGGACACCATAGATGGGTCCTGGACGAGATTTATTTTCCCACTTTTTGGGGTTGTGGTTCATTTAAGAGTTCAAGAGACATTAAGTACTTAGGGGTTCCCCATTTATGCAGGGTGATGGGTAGTTCATTTGGAGAGGAGAGGACTGAAGTTCTCTCAGGATTGGCAAATCCTCATTTGGGACCCAGAATTCAGAGGTTTAGAGAGAGGGTAGGAAAGAGCTTCCAACACTTACTACTGAGACTTTGGTCCCAAAAGGGTTACCCTGGCTCCAGGAGTCAAGAAAAGAAACAGGAAACTGGCCACAGGTGTATGTGACGTGGAGTGTGGAACAGGAATAGATGTGAGAAGACTGTAGGCTGTTGATCAACTGAGAACCACTTAGGCTCTTGCAATCTTTCCAGACCCCTGGGACAGATGGGGACTGTAACCACTTCTGGACTGCCCGCCGTCCATATAGGTCAGTCCTTTGATGTTAAATACCGTTGTTATGGCAGCAGATAGCTGCCATAACCCCCAAATTTTTTTCAACAGCGGGTGGTCTACTTTAAGATAAAAGTGGTCTCCATAGCAGATTCGCCACAAGATCTTTTTTTTTTTTAATCATTTATTTAACAGCTTGCACCAGACAGAAATGATATAGTGCATGGTCTGTATACAGTTGTACATTGTACAAGACAGTAAACAATAGAATCTAACAAAAACATAGAAGCGGTAACAGTATTCATAAAAAAAAAAAAAATGCATCAATCAAAAACACACAATATGCTGGTGTATATTACATCAAACAAGATAAGCCTATGTAAACTGACACATCGAGTTAGGAAAAATTCCACTAGTGGTCACTGAACAAAGCACTGATCGAAATTCAGTGAATAAATGGTGTGTTACGATGACTAAATAAAAGTATGAAAAAAACATATGTATCCACATTGGTCTAAATGAGTGTGTGCCAAAGGATGATTATTTAACAAGGATTATGCAGGGAAATAAAAGAAAAGAAAAAAAAAGGGGAAGGGGGGGTTGAGTCACCACTGGTGGAGCAAGGCAGTACAACAACCCAGCAAGTAGTCCATCGTGAGGTTGGAACAGTTCATACATATTGAGAGTATTCGTATATTTAGAGAAACGAAAGAGGTCCCAGTAGAACCATCTGGTCTTATGTTCCTCAGTCTCTTAGGGCCAAAGTCAGGTTCTCCATTTGTTTGATATCAATCCATTGGGCACCCATCGGGGCAGCTTGTTTTTTCCACATGCTAGAAATACAAGTGCGAGCAGCATTTAGCAAGTGTTTGAGTAGGGACGTATGGTAGCTATCTGCTGCCATAACATTGGTATTTAACGTCAAAGGACCAACGAATAGGGGAGTAAGATTAAGCAAAACTGCTGCGGGATCATTGTGTAGGGAGAGGTCTCTAAATGTTTGAATTAGTTGAAGCCCTGGTTGCCAGAATGTACGTAAAACAGGACATTCCCAAAACATATGTAAGAGATTGTCCACACAAGTATCACACCTCCAGCAGCGATCACTTTGTTGGGGAAATAATTTGGCAAGAAATGATGGGCTCCTATACCAGCGGGTCATTATTTTGTAAGTGGTTTCCTGGTATCTGCTACATAGGGAAGACTTGTGTGCAAAAAAGAGTATGCGCTCTTTTTGAGGATCGGAGAAAGTGACTTGTAAAACCCTCTCCCATTTAACAAGGAAGGGAGGGTCAGTCTGTGCATGTAGTTCTAAAAGTGATTTGTAGGAGGTGGACAGTGATCCTCGAATAGGGCCCTCTCCCAGACAGATCTCCTCAAAAGGGTTTAGCTCCTTAAGGAATAGTGTAAAATTAGGCAGCGAATGCAAAAATGAGATAGCTGAAGAGCTCTCCAGTGGTTCAAATGATTGGATGAACTAGAGAGTAAGGTACGTGATGATAGCCAACCGTGTGGATGCAGAAAGTGGTGTTACTGAGAGGAAAGTTGTGTCAGTAAGTCCAGTGATGAATCCAGAATGTTCTATGATCTGTGTCATGGGGGAGGGGATGCTCCCTAAGCAAGCTAACCAAAAAAATCTGTATTTCGGTGAGGGTAGGTCCAATTATTGGATGGGCAGCAAGTTGGGAGACACATTGGTTTCCAGCGCAAGGTAGGCCTGCAAGTGGTGCTGTTGCTGCCTCTTGTTCAAGCATGACACACAACTTTTGGGTCTTATGCCTGCACCAGTCTACCACCCTTGTCATATGAACCGCCGTATAGTATAAGGTTGGATCAGGGAAACCCAAACCGCCTTTAAGTTTGGGCCTAAGCAACATATTCCTACCAATACGTGGATGTTTGCCATGCCATATAAACTTGATAAACATTGTATGTACAGAATGGAAGAAAGTCCAGGGCATTCTGACTGGTAATGCCTGTGACAAGAAAAGTAGCCTAGGCATTGCGTTCATTTTAAATATGTTACAACGGCCAAACCAGGATATGGCCAAAGAATCCCATTTTAAGTCAGTAGACGCAAGATCACTTTTATAGGCCGTGGGATAGGTGTCACATCCTCCTGTCACATCCTAATCGTCTTCACCGCTTACCGGATCCGTTGGTAGCGGCAAAGACAATCCGATCCTCTCCCCTGTTGGGCAGGAAGCCCAGGGAGGGCATGATAGCCCCCACTCGACTTTATGCCCTTGGAGGACCGGAGCGACATCACTTACACCCTCCGGCCTTAAGAGGACAATTCAAAGAAAAAAAACACATTTTTTTTTTTGCTTTTAAGTGTAAATGTGAGATCTGAGGGTTTTTTTTTACCCCAGATCTCACATTAAAGAGGTCCTGTCCTGCTTATTTCTATTATAGTAGATGTTTACATTCCTGGTAATAGGAATAAAAGTGATCCAATTTTTTTTTTAAAAGACAGTATAAAAATAAATAATAAAAAGTAAAAAAATAAGAAAAAAAAAATTAAAGAGCCCCGTCCCTCCAAGCTCTCGTGCAGAAGCGAACGCATATGTAAGTCGCAATCACATATGAAAACTGTGTTCAAAACACACATGTGAGGTATTGCCATGATTGTTAGAGCGAGAGCTGTAGCTCAAAACTGGTAACCTGTAGAAATTTTTAAACGTCGCCGATGGAGATTTTTAAGTGCCAAAGTCTGTCGCCATTCCGCGAGCGGGCGCAATTTTGAAGCATGACATGTTGGGTATCAATTTACTTGGCATAACATTATTCTTCACAGTGTAGAAAAAAATTGGGCTAACTTTACTGTTTTCTAATTTTTTTAATTCAAAAACATGTACTTTTTCCAAGAAAGTTGCGTTTATAAGACTACGGGGCAAATACGGTGTGACAACGTATTGCAACAACCAGCATTTTATTCTCTAGGGTGCCTGAAAAAATATATAATTTTTGGGGGTTCTAAGTGATTTTCTAGCAAAAAAAATTATTTTAACTTGTAAACAAGTGTCAAAAATAGGCTTGGTCCTTAAGTGGTTAAAACAACCCTGTTAAACCACGAGTGTTACTGGTGATGAAGCAGATGCAGATGGACTTTTTTCCATGCTAAGGATAAGCTGTTTTTTGTTTGCCTGCTTTGAAAAAAAAGGACTGTTTGCGTTTACCAAGTCAGCTGACTGGTGATGGGCTTCCACATATTATAATACATACAATATATACATTGTATAACCTGTCAGGAAGTAGTATGTTGAGGTTTTGAAAGGATGGAAGTGCCACACCAGCTTGCACAGACTTTTAAAAGATTTTTTATTATGGAACAGCCAACACGTTTCGGGGACTCAACACCCCCCCTTCATCAGGGCTAAAAGCAGGATGATGCAGGTGCTTGGATTGGAAAGGAAGTAGCATGTAACATCCAGGGTGTAAACAGTCCTATAACAAGTCCTCGTGGTAAAAGGGCAGGAGGAAGCACCTCACAATCTCATTAGGGCTCTAGGCGGAAGTGGCAGTAAAGTGTGCAACTACTAACACCTGGTCATCCACCTAAGACTAAGCACTCAGTCAGGGGTCTCCAAACTTTCTAAACAAAAGGCCAGTTTATTGTCCTTCACAGTTTATGGGGCTGAACTGTGGCCAGAAGGAGTGGAAATTTTCCTGGCAGCAGTGGGATTAAATATCACCTCATTTGGGATTAGGGGAAGGAATTGTGCCCCATCATTGCATTGGTAACATTGGAAGGAATAGTGCCCCATTGTTGGTGTCAGTGGCAGAAATGGTGACCCATTGCTGATGTCAGTTGGCAGAATAATGTTCCGTATCAATGGGAGGAATAGTGCCCCAAGGGCTGGATAAAAGGAAGCAAAGGACTACATCCGGCCCCTAGGCCACAGTTTGGAGACCACTACTCTAAGTGACAGTATGTTAGCACCAGGTTTGAAAAGTTTACACAAAATGTATAGCCAGTGTGTTTACAATAACATAACATCAATACCGTTTTACCCATTCCTAATAAGGTAGTCTTAGGACTCCACATCCTGTAGGGCTTGTACGAACAGCAGCTCTCCCTTCCTGAGCTACCAACTCAATATTTTCATGATGATACTTAACCACTTCCGGACCAACACCGTCACCTGACGGCGGTCACTTTGCCATTGTATACCATTGTTATGGTAGCAGATAGCTACCATAACCCCGGTATCTTTGTTTTCAGCCGGCGATTCTGAGTGAGATAAAAGTGGTGTCAGTGGCGGATTCGCCACAAGATCACTTTTATCAGTGGCGGGAGAGATGCCCCCCCTCCTCCTGCTGGTTTCTGGTAATCTCTGCCGCTTACCGGACCCACTGGCAGCAGCGGAGATGATCGGTTCCTCTAACCCCAGTGTCCGTGAGCCGAGTGAGCAGCTGAAGCCGTTCACTTGGCTCCATAACGTGGCAGGGCGGAAGCGTAGTCACAAGTCACTTGCGCCCAATGCTCTTAAAGGGCCCATTTTTTTTGCACTGTCATTTTTTTTCAAATTTTTGTTTTTTTTTTTTTTTTTTGCATTTTACTGTAAATATGAGATTTGTAGTCTTTTTGACCCCAGATCTCATATTTAAGAGGTCCTACCATGCATTTTTCTATTACAAGGAATGTTTACATCAATTGTAATAGGAATAAAAGTGATCAAATTAAAAAAAAAAAAAGTGTAAAAATAAAAAGTAAAATAAATAATAAAAAAAAAATGTAAAGCGCCCCGCCCCGTGCGCAGAAGCGAATGCATACGCAAGTCCCGCCCACATATGAAAACGGAGTTCAAACCACACATGTGAGGTATGGCCGAGATCGTTAGAGCAAGAGCAATCATTTTAGCACTAGACCTCCTCTGTAAGTCAAAACTGCTAACCTGTAGAATTTTTTAAACTTCGCCAATGGAGATTTTTAAATTGCAAGGTTTGTCGCCATTCCGCGAGCGGACACAATTTTGAAGCATGACATAGTCAGCGAGGTTGAAAAAAGACACAAGTCCATCAAGTCCAACCTATGTGTGTGCTTTTATGTCAGTATTACATTGTATATCCCTCAATGCTGTGGTCCCTTAGGTGTGCATCTACTAGTTTTTTTAATTTATCTATACTACCAGTAGAAACTACTGCTTATGGAAGAGAATTCAACATTCTCACTGCTCTTACCGTAAAGAAACCTCTATGCATTTTAAGGTTAAACCGCCTTTCTTCTATTCTTAGTGAATGGCCGTGTGTCTTTGTGTACTCGCTTGCGCTGAATAGTTTTGTCCCTATAGTGAGGTCACCAGTACAGTATTTGTACATTGAAATCATATCCCCTCTCAAGCGTCTCTTCTCCAGAGAGAATAAGTTCAGTGCTTGTAATTTTTCCCCATAGCTAAGGTCTTCCAATCCCTTAATTAGCTTTGTGGCCTTCTCTGAACCCTTTCCAATACCTGGACATCCTTCCCGAGGACTGGTGCCCAGAACTGGATGGCATACTCCAGGTGCGCCCTCACCAGAGACTTGTATAGTGGGAGAATTATTGATTTATCCCTGAAGTTAATCCCTTTCTTGATGCATGCCAACACTTTGTTAGCTTTGCTTGCAGCAGCTTGGCATTACATGCCACTGCTGAGCCTGTTTTCTACTAGGACCCCTAGATCTTTTTCCATCCTAGTTTCCCCCAGGGGCTCTCCCCCTAGTGAGTAGTTTGCGTTCATGTTCTTGGTACCCAAATGCATTATCTTACATTTTTCTATGTTAAATCTCATTTGCCATTTGTCTGCCCACACCATTAATTTATTCAGATCTTCTTGCAAGGTTTCCACATCCTGTGGAGAATTTATTGGCCTGCTTAACTTGGTATCATCCGCAAATATTGAGATTGAGCTGTTCACCCCATCCTCCAAATCATTTATGAATAAATTGAATAGGATTGGTCCCAGGACAGAACCTTGGGGAACCCCACTTTCTACACCAGACCATTCTGAGTATTCCCCATTTATCACCACCCTCTGGACTCTCCCCTGCAACAAGTTTTCAATCCAGGTGCTCACCCTTTGATCCATGTTGAGGGATCTTAGTTTGTACAGTAAACGTTTATGGGGAACTGTATCAAATGCTTTTGCAAAGTCCAGATACACCACGTCTACAGGCCTTCCTTTATCTAGGTGGCAGCTCACCTCCTCATAGAATGTTAATAGATTGGTTTGGCAAGAACAATTCTTCATGAAACCATGTTGATTACCGCTAATGATACCGTTCTCGTTACAATAATCATGTATATAATCCCTTATTATTCCCTCCAAGAGCTTGCAAATTATTGATATTAAGCTAACTGGTCTGTAGTTCCCAGGGATATATCTTGGTCCTTTTTTTATATATTGGTACCACATTGGCTTTCCTCCAGTCAGCTGGTATCATTCCAGTCAGAAAACTGCTCTTAAAGATTAGGTACAAGGGTCTGGCAATAACTTGGCTAAGTTCCTTAAGGACCCTTGGGTGTAAGCCATCTGGGCCCGGTGACTTATTGGTGGTCAGTTTTTCAAGCCTATTCCCGATTTCATCCTCAGTCAGCCACAAGGGTGCTTCCTGTGATGTGTCATGAGGACCAGCCTTGTAGTTCTGAATAATTGGGCCCCCCGTTTCCTTTGTGAATACTGAGGAGAAAAATGAGTTTAACACCTGACTCCTA
>BLSH010318926.1:764121-778182 GCA_018402905.1 Glandirana rugosa | reverse complement strand
ATAAATTGAATAGGATTGGTCCCAGGACAGAACCTTGGGGAACCCCACTTTCTACACCAGACCATTCTGAGTATTCCCCATTTATCACCACCCTCTGGACTCTCCCCTGCAACAAGTTTTCAATCCAGGTGCTCACCCTTTGATCCATGTTGAGGGATCTTAGTTTGTACAGTAAACGTTTATGGGGAACTGTATCAAATGCTTTTGCAAAGTCCAGATACACCACGTCTACAGGCCTTCCTTTATCTAGGTGGCAGCTCACCTCCTCATAGAATGTTAATAGATTGGTTTGGCAAGAACAATTCTTCATGAAACCATGTTGATTACCGCTAATGATACCGTTCTCGTTACAATAATCATGTATATAATCCCTTATTATTCCCTCCAAGAGCTTGCAAATTATTGATATTAAGCTAACTGGTCTGTAGTTCCCAGGGATATATCTTGGTCCTTTTTTATATATTGGTACTACATTGGCTATACTCCAGTCAGCTGGTATCATACCAGTCAGAAAACTGCTCTTAAAGATTAGGTACAAGGGTCTGGCAAAAACTTGGCTAAGTTCCTTAAGGACCCTTGGGTGTAAGCCATCTGGGCCCGGTGACTTATTGGTGTTCAGTTTTTCAAGCCTATTCCTGATTTCATCCTCAGTCAGCCACAAGGGTGCTTCCTGTGATGTGTCATGAGGACCAGCCTTGTAGTTCTGAATAATTGAGCCCCCCATTTCCTTTGTGAATACTGAGGAGAAAAATGAGTTTAACACCTTTGCCTTTTCTCCATACTCTGTAACCAAAATACCTTCATCATTCTTTATTGGGCCAATATGATCTGACCTCCCTCTCTTGCTGTTTATATACTTAAAGAATTTCTTGGCATTCTTTTTACTTTCCTCAGCTATGTGTCTTTCATGTTCTATCTTAGCTGCTCTGATTGCACTTTTGCATTCCTTATTGCGTGTTTTGTAGTTCTGAAAATCTGACTGAGACCCATCCTCCTTGTATTTTTTGAAGGCCTTCTTTCTTGCTTTTATGTGTGCCTTTATGTCGGAGTTAAGCCATCCTGGTCTTTGGTTAGCTCTTTTAATTTTATTTCCTGTTGGGATACACTGGCTAACACCTTTGTTTAGTGTGTTCTTGAAGCACTCCCATGTTTCCTCTGCATTCATTGTTCCTAGAATTTTATCCCAGTTAATATCTTCCAGCAAGGAGCGTAGTTTCTGGAAGTTGGCTCTTTTAAAATTCAGTGTATTTGTATTCCCCTTGTGTTTCCTATTTGTGTAATTTATACTAAAACTAATTGACCTGTGATCGCTATTTCCTAGATTGCCCCTTACTTCCACGTCTGTGATCAGGTCTGTATTATTACTAATCAGAAGGTCCAATAATGCTTTATCTCTTGTTGGTACATTTACCATCTGACCCATGAAATTATCCTGCAGGATATTTAGGAAATGGCGAGACTTAGCTGAACATGCAGTACCTTCCTCCCAGTCAATATCAGGATAATTAAAATCTCCCATTATAATAACGCTTCCCATCCTAGCCGCTATTCCAAATTGTGATGGGGTATCATTTTACTCGGCGTAACATTATCTTTCACAATATGGAAAAAGTGGCCTAACTTTACTGTTGTCTTATTTTTTAACTCAAAAAATGATTTTTTTTTTTAAAAATCACGCTTGTAAGACCGCTGTGCAAATACGGTGTGACAAAGTTTTGCAACAACCGCCATTTTGTTCTGTAGGGTGTTAGAAAAAAATATATATAATGTTTGTGGGTTCTAAGTAATTTTATAGAAAAAAAAACTGGTTTTAACACATAAACAACGAACCCAAAAAAAAGGCTTGGTCTTGAAGTGGTTAAGCCCCTCACTGAGATTTCCTTCACTAGTTGATTTAACACTCATTTATCACTTTTGCAATACCGGATTTTCCATCACTACTGTTTTTTTTATAGAAATCTTATTCTTTTTGGTCCTTGGTTCTATTTCCAGCATCCACAGAAAATGGTTTTAAACACAACCCTTTCCCTCAAGATTAGATATATTATTGAATTTTTTCAGTAATCCTGATATCTTAACCTGCCTTTGCTTGAGATGGGATATTTTTGTGTATTTACTGTACCTGCAAATTGAAAGGTTCTACCTCCAAACTCATATATTGCAACAAACAATACACCCAATAAAAAGCCAGTCTTTCACCAGAGGTGAAATTCACCATTTCCCTTACCTAGAGACATTACTGGGAAAGCCTATAGTTTTTCAAGCTCTATGCAGACTTCTGGGAAAGCAGTAAGTCAATTACAAAAGCAGGGGATAAGAATTCTTGGAAATACTCTCTGCAAACTAACCATATATGGCATGGGTTTGAGGAAAAATATATCTGAGCTTTTTAAAGTTTTAGAAAATGTATAGATGGCTGCTCATTACAAAATTAATTTTCTATGAAACTGTATTGTTCTCTTAGCACTGAATTTATCTTGAATGTAGACTGTTCATTGTGAGACAGTGGGGTCGACTTACTAAAACTAGAGAGTGCAAAATCCGATGCAGCTTTGCATGGTAGCCAATCAGCTTCTAACTTCAGCTTGTGTATTTAAACTTTGGGGAACAAGAAACTGGAAGCGGATTGGTTTCTATGCAGACCTGCACAAGATTTTGCACTTTTCAGTTTTAGTAAATCAATCCCAGTGAGTATAGAAGTGGTTAGTATCATCTAACCTCCCATTTCATTCTGAAAAATACAGAGCTGTTCTCTGAACTATAACACACACATCTGTTCTGTGACTTTTGAAGGTGATATTTGCTTTGGCAAATTAAATCTATCACCTGTGGAAATGTAAGCTATTACCATAAAATATTTAAAAAGGGTTCTAAGTGATCTAGTAGACCAACTAAAGATAATGCTTGATGAGGAGATACTACATAATCACAAGACTGCTATATCTAGCCAGGAAGTTGATAGCAAGATTATGGATATTGCATTCCTCGCCTACTAAAGCCCAGTGGACACATTGTGTCAACAACACCCTCCTTAGAGAACAGCTGGCTTACCGTCACCGCAATGCATCTCAAAATTTTGATCTTATATGGCAAAACTGGCTATCAAATACCTCAGTAGCCCCGGTACAACTGGTTAGAGACAGATTGCTGCTGATGTAAGTCTAACAGGAAGTCTTGAGCATGAACGCCTAGGTTTAGGGGATAGTATGTTTGACACATATGAGCAAAAAGGATTTAGGTACCCTAGTAAGCCCGATAATAAACCTAGGTAGTCTACAAGGTTTATCCACCTTATAATACTTTATAGAATTCCCAGGGAAGGGGGGGGGGGGATTGGAACAAGCTCAGATTGGAAGTCATGTATTATTTTCTTTTATCTTTTCCCATTCATTAAATGCCGCCATTCTTGAGATGTATTACAATGACTATACCCATTTGATGCATATTATTCTGGACAAATCAATTGTAATGCTATACACTGTACTATGGCTACTGTAATAAGTGTGTGTGTATTCTTGTTTGATGGCAATAAAATATTGTTTTGATTTTAAAAAAAAAGGATAATGCTCACGTTGCAGTAGGTTAGCCTGGAATACCACAGAAATAACTGAGAGTGTACAGTTTCTTCAAGACAAAGCTTACTATTTGTATCAAAGGCCTTTCACAAATGACTGGACTACTTATTAGCAGCTGATGCATAGATACCCAGACCTTTAAATCATAGACACATTTATTTGCAAAAGGACACCAATGCATAAGGCCATGCATGATTGCTAAATGCAGCATATTTGAGAGCTTCTGGGACAAGAAGATTTTTTTTTTACTTCTCAAGATCAATTACATCAGGGGTTTTACTCCGTTTTTGCCATTAATCAAACACTACGGCAGTTTTAAATTTGTGTGGATATTCAGAGTTTTAACTTCTCAGAGTAGGGAGAATTTGCTTGGGACCCCAAGGAACTACGAACATAAAAAATGAACAGAATGTATTGTTAGGTGATATCCTTGGCTAACATAACACTAATCTGTGCTGATACACAGACAAGTTGTTAAAATCCTTTTTAAGACCTTCTTGACAGCTCATGTACATGGGAGACATTATTAAATCTCATGTCAAGTACTGTTTTTTAGATGAATAAGAGAAACTATATCAATATCCCTACAGAGAGATCTAGCACAAAACAGGTAGAATTGCAGTAAGTTTTTATCAATTAGGCTCCTGCACACTGGGCTTAAAAAAATCACCACTTCCCTTGGTAAAAAAAAACCCCTGCTCATGTAGAGAATTTTTGTACAAATGTTTAGGTGTTTTTTCTGCAAGAAAGCTCCAATCAAAAACATTGTAATTAAATGCCTCTAAATGCTGAGCTTAAAATATGCCTCTAAACCAGGGCTTGACAAATTTGCTTTGAATCTAGGAGTCAGCTAAAAAAGTTGGGAGCCAGTTTTTTTTTTAGCGTAGTGAGGGTTGTCAAAGCCCGGGTTAAGGCAAGTAATTTGCACCCCCCCCTAACCTTAACTTACAGCAGAGCAGCCAGTCAATAACTCCAACGTAACACAGTAATCAGAGCTATAGTCTGGCCAGAAAGGGTGACACTAAAAACCTGTTATGGGGGATACTCCTTATTATGCCGAATGCATCGTGTCTGTGGCATGTAAAACACCCTCATCTGCTGCCCTTGTCCTGCAACTTGGGACTGCAAAGTCGCATGACAACCCCAAACACACCTCCAAGGTGGCCACTGACTTGCTAAAGAAGCTGAGGGTAAAGGTGATGGACTGGGCAAGCATGTCTCCAGACCTAAACCCTATTGAGCATCTGTGGGGCATCTTCAAATGTAAGGTAGAGGAGCGCAAGGTCTCTAACATCCACCAGCTCCGTGATGTCCTCATGGAAGAGTGGAAGAGGACTCCAGTGTCTACCTGTGAAGCTCTGGTGAACTCCAAGCTCAAGAGGGTTAGGGCAGTGCTGGAAAAATATTGGTGGCCACACAAAATATTGACACTTTGGGCTCAATTTGGACATTTTCACTTAGGGGTGTACTCACTTTTGTTGCCAGCGGTTTAGACATGAATGGCTGTGTGTTGAGTTATTTTGAGGGGACAGCAAATTTACACTGTTATACAAGCTGTACACTCACTACTTTACACTGTAGCAAAGTGTCATTTCTTCAGTGTTATCACATGAAAAGGTATAATACAATATTTACAAAAATCTGAGGGGTGTACTCACTTTTGTGAGATACTGTATATAGATCGACAAAATGCTCAAATACCGTGTCACAAGTGACAGTACACATAAACCTTGGGAAAAAGGATCATTTAAAAACAAATGAAACTTTTCCATTACATATACTTTTCTGTACAAAAAAGCTATCAATTTGTCTGAGCGTACCTTAAAGCGGTTCCATCATTCCATACCATCAGTGAAGCGTGCAATTGGCCACAAATTTATTGCAGCAGGACAGTGACCCCAAACATACAGCTAATGTCATTAAGAACTATCTTAAGCCTAAAGAAGAACAAGGAGTCCCGGAAGTAAGGATTTGGCCCCCACAGAGCCCTGATCTCATCATCATCAATTCTATCTGGGATTACATTAAGAGACAGAAGGATTTGAGGCAGCCTAGATCCACAGAAGACCTGTGGTTAGTTCTCCAAGATGTATGGATCACCCTACCTGTCACATTCCTTCAAAAACTGTGTGCCTTCAAAACAGCATCAATTCTACTAGGTACACTTGCAAAGAATTGTCACACTAAATGTTTTGATTTCGATCTCTCTAAAGCTCCTTTATTTTTATCAACAAAATGGAATATAAATGAACTATTAACACTTCTATTTCTGAAAATATTCTTAATTTACAGCATTTTTTCACACCTGCCTAAAACCGTAGAGTCCTTCATGTCAGAAGACCCCTTTAAAGCAGTCTTCCCCTTCACATCAGGAGCCCCCCTACATATCACAGTACTCACCTCAACATCAAAGTCCTCCACTTTACATCAGTGATAGACAAAAAACAGGAAGCCCCATATAATATCTCTCATATTATACACACTGCACCCAACATTACATAAATTATCACTCACATTACACACACTGCATCTCTTACATTACCCAGTCAGCGACCCCATTGTGGTTCTCAAAAAGTCCTCAGGTACCCCCAACAGGCCATGTTTGCTGGTTTTCCTTTATCTTGCACAGGTGCTTTAAATCAGAGTCAATGACTTGGTATTTCGGACAGCTATTTTATCTAAAAGAAATTCCCAAAACATGGCCTGTTGGGGGGTACATGAGGACTGAGGTTGAGAACCACTGCCATCGAAGACACACTACACTCATAACACACTGTATCTCAGCCTGCCAGCCACACACAGTATATGTATACCTTACCCGTAGCACACTTGATTCCTTATGTTAGACATCTCTCCTTACCATTCTCTACCTTCTGCCCATTCTTTCAATCCTCCCACGCAGCACAAACTCCCACAGTACACTAGCAGATCACATGGTACAGTACCAGCCTTCCCCAGTCACATGACTGAACTTACAGTTCTCTCTCACAAGCAGTTGTCCTCTGTAATGCCCACCCCTCCCCCCAACAGTTTACAGTCTGTCATGGAATTCTTTAGAGGCAACCAATCTCAGGCCTCCCTGCTAATTCGATGGGGTTCTGGCCCAGCACGGGAAGGCTGTCTGTACCCCTCTGTCTCCTGCCACTAAGTCAGCAGGAAGCTTAGCTCCTCCTTTCAGCTATACACTTCTGAAAAGCCAACCTCGGGAGTAGGCTATCAGTCAAAAATAGGTAGACTCATAAGAACTGAAAACCACCAACACAGAAAACAGGCCTAGAAACTTTGGAAAAGTAACTTGGGTGGAACCTGTGTCCCTCCCTTCTCTACTAAACAAAAATAAGATTTTGGAGTTCTCGTAAAATCCTTTTCTTGAAGTCTATGGAGGGATACATGAATTGTAGATAATCTTAGACAATTACGTTATATGCAGCTGCTTACAGGAAATGGACACTGGCAAACATAAAAAATTGAAGGGCATCCCCTGTACAACTTTGTCTCTAAATTTTGTGCTTCAGTTTTGTGAACAATAAGCACTGGAGGCGAGATGAGAGTCCCTCGGTGGACCAAGAAAAAGATTTTAAGGAGAGTACAAAAGAAACATGAATTTTAGACAATCTTAGATAACCAACAGCCTCTGCGAGATCCAACGGATTTGAAAGACTTACTACAAGAATATCTGAAGTAATCAATCTTTGAGCATGGTGAATTGAAAAAAAGCAAGAGCAAATATGTAAATGCTAGTAACAAGAACGGCATCAAGAAAGAGTCTAGTGTTACAAAGTAGGGTAGATAACACACTGCTACCTGAAAGAATAATGAATTAAAACAAGAATGTTGAGGAAAATTAACCAACCACCATAAGGAAAAAACAGGTGGGAGAAGCTTGGACCAACAGCTAAAATATTAAAAAAAAAGAATGTTGTAAGGTAAACAGAAAAGCCTAGGGTACCTAACCCTTCACCTGTGGGAAAATAATGTTGGACAATAAGGTATGTCCCAACCAAAGGCCCGCCAGAGAAGAGCTGGGGATGAAAACAGAACACCCTTAACCCTTGGATTCAGGAAAAAGGAGATCCAAAATATAACTGCCCTCTCAATAGTAAACTAAAGGGATAGAGGGAAGGAGAAATGCCAAATTCAGGAATCTGGAAACAAGACTTCTTCCAAAAACCAGATTCTGCCAAGATGAGTGTCACGTACCTGGTGGATGAGCCTGACTTATGCAGTAGGTAACCTCCCTTACTACCCTGACTCGGGAACCCCTGTTAGAGTAGACAGGTGGCTCGGGAGTGCAGGATGGCACGAGGGTCGGACTGGGTCACTGGTGTTGGTAGAAGTCCGCTGCAGCACTCGTGCACTTGAAGAATGGTCGTACAGGCCGGGTCGTGAAACAAGCTGGCGGTGCGGTACAAGAGGAGCAGGCAGATGGATGGTCGGGTTCAAGCAGGGTCGTCAACAGGCGGGCAGGCAAGGTACAGGAGGGCTAGGCAAGAGAGTGGTCGTAGGCAGTCCAAAGGTCGGTGCAGGCAGAAATCAGCAAAGTCAGGCAATCCGGGTCACAGGAACAGAGGAACCAATACAGGACGCTCAGGAATACACACTATACGCTGTAGATCAGACAGCATTTTCTAGAGGAAGCAGGAAGTTTAAATAGAGCTGCTTCTCAGCAATTAGAGGAAACACAACCAAATGCAATTAACCCTTAGCACAGTCTTCTAACATTGCCCCCCCCCCCCAAGGGGCAGCCTCCGGATGCCCAGCCGGGCCTTCAGATCCGGATGGGAACTCCAAAAAGACCGGACAAGTTCGTTGGCATGGATGTTTTCCTCGGGTTCCCAAGAATTCTCCTCTGGTCCATACCCTTTCCATTTGACCAGGTACTGAATCAAGCCCCCTCTCTTTCTGCAGTCGGGGATGGCCTCAACTTCGTACTCCTCCTCTCCATCCACAAAAACTGGTTCAGGTGGGGCCGTGTTCCTACCTGGAAACAGAACCCTTGTTACAGGTTTGAGCAGGGTAACGTGGAATACTGGGTGTACTCGAAGGGAAGAGGGTAGATCCAGCTCATAAGCCACACTGTTGACTCTTCTCTTGACTGGAAAAGGCCCCATGAATCTAGGTCCCAGTTTCCGTGAGGGGCATGAGAGCTTCAGGTTCCTGGTAGAAAGCCAGACCGGATCTCCAGGTTTCAAGTCCAGCTCCCCTCGCCTCCTCCTGTCCAAAACCCATTTATTATATTCCTGTGTCTGGGACAGAGTCTCCTGAAGGAGTTTGTTATTCCTTTCAAGAAAGTTGGTGATGTCTTGCGCGGCCGGTACGGCACTTTCAGGTAACACGTTGGGAAGGAAGGAGGGGTGGTAGCCGAGGTTCGCCCAGAATGGTGACTGGTTGGTGGCCGAATGGACCGAGTTGTTATAGGCGAACTCGGCTACCGGTAGCAGGGAGACCCAATCGTCCTGAGCAAACGAGGAGTAGCAGCACAGGTACTGCTCCAGGGTCTGGTTTGTTCTCTCCGTCTGGCCATTGGTCTGAGGATGGTAAGCGGAGGAGAAGGCTAATTCAATACCTAAGACTGAGCACAGCGCCTTCCAGACCCTGGACGTAAACTGCACTCCTCGATCGGACATGATGCTGGTTGGGAGGCCATGGAGGCGAACAATTTCTTTGATAAAAGTCTTTGCCGTCTGGACTGCCGAAGGTGTGCCTTTCATGGGGACGAAATGTGCCATCTTTGTGAGGTGGTCGACTACAACGAAGATGGTGGAGAATCCCTCAGACGGGGGTAAATCCATGGAGAGTTGCGACCATGGGTGTTCAGGGATGGCACGTGGATTAAGAAGCCCCCAGGCTTTGGTTCTGTCAACCTTGCTGCGAGCACAGATGGGGCAGGCCTTCACGTATTCCCTGCAGTCCTTATCGGCTGTTGGCCACCAGAATGACCTGGAGAGTAGGTCTGCAGTTTTGCGACCTCCAAAGTGTCCCGCCAACTTATGGTCATGGCATAGTTCCAGAGCTGCCAGACGCTGCCCTTTAGGGACAAAAATGTTTGACCCGAACCGCCACAGCCCATCTTGCAGAGTCACCCTGGGATCCGGTGCGGTAGGGAACCCGGCTACGGATCACCTAATCTGGGATAAAAGGTCCTCTTGGAACAAAAGGAAATTACGTGCTGGGAGGATGGTATCAGGCGGAGAGGTGTCCCCTGGTTCCAGGAACATCCGGGACAGGGCGTCCGGCTTCACGTTTTTAGACCCGGGCCTGTAAGTAATGTGAAGCTGGAAGCGGGAGAAGAAAAGGGCCCATCTGGCCTGACGAGGTTTAAGTCTCCTGGCAGTGCGTAAATACTCCAAGTTCTTATGGTCTGTAAAAACTAGGACTGGGTGCACGGCTCCCTCCAGCAGGTACCGCCATTCTTGGAGAGCAGATTTTATGGCGAGAAGCTCCCTGTCCCCCACATCATAGTTGCGTTCAGGGGGTGTTAGTTTCTGGGAGTAAAAGGCAATTGGATGCAGTGCAGCTTTTGGCCCTTGTCTTTGGGACAGGACCGCTCCGACTGCCGTCTCTGAGGCATCCACTTCCAGGATGTAGGGTGAAGCAGGGTCAGGGTGTTTCAGGATCGGAGCAGAGGTGAAGAGCTTCTTGAGTTGCTGAAAGGCCGCCTGCGCCTCTGGGGTCCAGTGGAAATGGGAGGTCTGCTTCATCAGTTGGGTGATGGGTGGGATTACCGCAGAGAACCCCTTGACGAACTTCCGGTAAAAATTGGCAAAGCCAACAAAACACTGCACTGCCTTTTTGTCGGTAGGTGCGGGCCAATTCACAATGGCGGAAATCTTCTGGGGGTCCATTGTAATGCCTGAGGTTGACAGGATGAAACCCAGGAAGGAGATGCTGGAGCACTCGAACGCACACTTCTCAGCCTTAGCGTAGAGGCCGTGCTGACGAAGGTGGCTTAGCGTGCTCTTGACATGGGTTCGGTGCTCTTCTAGGGAAGGGGAGAAGATGAGGATGTCATCTAAATACACCACCACAAACTGATCAAGGAAGTCCCGGAAGATATTATTAACGAGATGCTGAAAAGTGGCTGGTGCATTGCAGAGTCCAAATGGCATGACTAAATATTCATAATGGCCAAACCGGGTCCGGAAAGCCGTTTTCCATTCATCCCCCTCCCTGATCCGAATGAGGTTGTAGGCCCCGTGGAGGTCCAATTTGTTGAGGTCTCTATAATCAATGCAGGGTCTCAGGGATTTGTCCTTTTTCTCCACTAAGAAAATTCCGGCCCTGGCGGGGGACGTAGAGGGCCGGATGAATCCCTTAGCGAGATTCTCATCCAGATAGGACTTAAGCGCTGCTAGTTCCTTCTCTGAAAGCGGATAAATTCTGCCGAATGGTACTTCTGTGCCTGGAAGCAGCTCGATGGGGCAGTCGTAGGGGCGGTGTGGCGGCAAGACATCTGCCCCTTTCTTGCTTAAAACGTCGATGTAGTCGTGGTATACAGCAGGGACCACTAGGCGGACTTCCAAGTCGGGGTCAGAGTCCGGGCAGGACGCTGCTAGGAGCGAACCAGCAGAAGGTGGGAAGCAGTGGTGCTGACAGTAGGTCGAGCTGAATAGTACGCTGCCAGTGACCCAGTCGATGAGAGGGCAGTGTGCTCAGAGCCAGGGCAATCCAAGGATGACTGGAGCCAGTGGGGACGCTATGGCGTCAAGGAGCAGGAGTTCAGAATGACCCTCACAGGTACGAGTCAAGAGGGGGATGGTCTCATGAGTCACCGACCCAGATTTGATGGGTGACCCGTCGGCCAGGTGAAGAGTCATTGCGTGTGCCTTGGGCCTGAGGGGTACCTGGTGTAGTGCGGCAAAACCCAAGTCCATGAAACAGCCGCAGGCTCCAGAGTCTATAATGGCTGAGACAGAGACATCCCCCATGGGCAGCTGCAGGATTAAGGTAAGGACTGCATGCCTCTTGGGATCGGGAATGCTCAGTATCCCTCCTTGGTTGCATGGAGGGGTCCTGCCTGACTTGGTGGGGCAGGTCCGCACTGAGTGTCCACAATACAGACACAATCCATTGGATAATCGTCTCTGTCGCTCTTCAGGAGGAAGGGTTGGGCGTCGTGGACCGCCCAACCGGGGTACAGGAGGGAGTGCGGAGTAGGAGGAGTACGTGGGGGTGCCAGACTTTTCAGCACAATGCTCCATGTGGCCAAATCGATCAGGGCGTCCAGAGTTGGTGGCACACCCACATGTGCCAATTCATCCTTCAGGGGCTCGGACAGTCCCATCCGGAACTGGAACCATGCGGCGTCGGCACTCCAGTGCCGGAACTCCGCCACATAGTCCTCAGCGGGACGGTGGCCTTGCTGGAGTGCATGGAGGGCGGTCTCTGCAGAGGCGGCTAGATGTGGGTCCTCGTAAAGTCTGGTCATAGCCTGGAAGAACCGGGCAAGGTTGGTGGTCTCGGGAGCCGAGCGATCCAGTAGGCGGTGAGCCCAGGCCTGTGGTTCACCCCGGAGGAGTGAGATGACCAATCCCACCTTGGTGCTTTCCTGAGAGAAAATACTGGGCTGCAGGGAGAAGAACAGTTCACAGGAAATGCGAGATGCCCAAAATTTCTTACGGACCCCTGAAAACCGCTCAGGCAAAGGTACTTCTTGCTCCATGGGTGCTGTGATGAAGGCATGCTGGGGGAGCTCCCGGACTTGGTCCTCCAGCCGGAGGTAGCCAGAGTGCAGATCCCTCACTGCTTGGGCAAGACTGGTCATCTGCTCACACAGTTCCTTTGTAAGGGAGGCTCCCTGCGCAGACTCAGGCATGGCTGTCTGATACTGTCACGTACCTGGTGGATGAGCCTGACTTATGCAGTAGGTAACCTCCCTTACTACTCTGACTCGGGAACCCCTGGTAGAGTAGACAGGTGGCTCGGGAGTGCAGGATGGCACGAGGGTCGGACTGGGTCACTGGTGTTGGTAGAAGTCCGCTGCAGCACTCGTGCACTTGAAGAATGGTCGTACAGGCTGGGTCGTGAAACAAGCTGGCGGTGCGGTACAAGAGGAGCAGGCAGATGGATGGTCGGGTTCAAGCAGGGTCGTCAACAGGCGGGCAGGCAAGGTACAGGAGGGCTAGGCAAGAGAGTGGTCGTAGGCAGTCCAAAGGTCGGTGCAGGCAGAAATCAGCAAAGTCAGGCAATCCGGGTCACAGGAACAGAGGAACCGATACAGGATGCTCAGGAATACACACTATACGCTGTAGATCAGACAGCATTTGCTAGAGGAAGCAGGAAGTTTAAATAGAGCTGCCTCTCAGCAATTAGAGGAAACACAACCAAATGCAATTAACCCTTAGCACAGTCTTCTA
Source organism: Glandirana rugosa (assembly GCA_018402905.1). Lineage (NCBI taxonomy): Eukaryota > Metazoa > Chordata > Amphibia > Anura > Ranidae > Glandirana > Glandirana rugosa. The sequence continues at coordinate 765,251 of BLSH010318926.1, read as the reverse complement.
ACAATGAGAAGCAAAATAGTACTGAGGGACAGTACGAAAAGGAAAACGTTCCAATTGATCCCACAATCCTAAAAGGGAGGGGGGATAGTAAATGGGATAGCATGTGCTATACTCAAAGAGTAGAGAGATGACCCTTTGAATAACAAGAACTGTGAGAATCTAGGACATCTTCAATTTTTAGCAAGAATCTATTAAAGTGATACTAAAGTCTTGTGGTTTTTTTTTCACTTACCTACTTGTTGCAGCAGTTTTGCACAGATTAGCCCCGATCCCCCTCTTCTTGGGTCCCCCGACGGGGCTCCTGGCCTCTCCTTCATGCCCCCACAACAAGCAGCTTGCTATGGGGGCACCCGAGCCGCTGCTCTGTGTGTCCATTCAGACTCAGAGTCACGACATGGCCCTGCCCCCTCTGATTGGCTCACTGACTTTGATTGACAGTAGCAGAAGCCAATGGTGCCCGCTGTGTGCCTCAGCCAATCAGGAGGGAGAGTCAGCCGAGTCTCTCGTGCAACATTGCTGGCTCGAGAGGGGGGCTCAGGTAAGTATTAGGGGGCTGCTGCACACAGAAGGTTTTTTATCTTAATACATAGACTGGATTAAGATAAAAAAGATTCTGCCTTTACAACCACTTTAAGCATTCCATCATGGTAAAGCTAGGTAGCCAAGGAGCTAGGGTTGCACCGATACCAATACTAGTATCAGTGCCGATACTGAGCATTTGCACGAAAACTTGTACTCGTGAAAATGCTCCGATGCCTGATCCGATACCTGTGCAGTCAGGGACAGTGCGGGCAGTTACAAGCACCAATCTCCCTGCATAGATTTCAATAAGGCAGCTGACAGCCGCTTCTTATCCTCTCCCTGTTATTCCATCGACTTTCGGCGCCCTCCCTCTCCTATTCTTCGCCGACAGTCGACGGAATAACTTTAGATACGTCCCTCTAACCACGAACATTGACGGGCGTGACAGGGACTGACGTGTCCATAGCCTAGTCCGTAGCCTCGTAAAAGTGCTCATGTTCAAAAGCACGTTTACGAGTCATAGCCGTGACTATGATCATAACCATAGCCACGTTGGGATCGAGGAACCGATGGATCGAAATGGTACTACCTTACGAATTTCACCAACA
>BLSH010318926.1:683563-755787 GCA_018402905.1 Glandirana rugosa | reverse complement strand
ATCTGTCCTCAGAGCAACAGCACAGACAGCAGTAGTAAAGTAATCTATCTCAGGATGCAGGATCAGGTCTTAAAATGGCTAAAATCTGTCCCTCACGCCGTCAGCTACCTTTCCCTATACTAACCCAAGGAGCATGTGACTGCAGCACTGTGACTCCAGCTTATAAAGAGGCTGGGTCACATGATGCACCGGCCAATCACAGCCATGCCATTAGTAGGCATGGCTGTGATGGCTTCTAAGGGCAAACCAGTGAAACGCTTGTTGATTGGCTGCCCTGCAGCTTCTCAACACGTGGAGTAAAATAGCAGAACCCCGGACCGAACCCGAACGATTTTTGAAATGTCCGGGTCCGGGTCCGTGCCACGGACACCCTAAAGTTCGGTACGGACCCGAACGTTACAGTCCGGGTTCGCTCAACACTATTCACGATATATCAGGTGATCAAAGAACTGATCATAGGGATAAGCCCTAGGGGCCCTGGGGGGCCTGCAGACCCGCGAACATATGCAGACGTCTGCAACTCGCCATCCTGGCTCAGTCGCAGCGTAGTGCGAATCCCAGAGATAATTGCGGATACCAGTGCCTCTTCGCACACAGCTGCCGTGCCCTGGTCCTCCTCTCCGTCCGAGGGGGCCAGTTCACCTTCAGAAAGCTCTACTGGGGTAACCTGTGACCCCCGATGCTAACGCCGGTTCTGAATCCTCCCCTGAAGAACAGGGGGGAGGAGGGTGTTTTCTAGGGACCCCTGGGGTGATGTTTGGTTCCACCCGGGGGAGAAAGTCGCTAAAGACCTGTCACGAACCTGGTGGTGGAGTCTGTCTTGTGCAGGGAACAACCGCTCTTGCACACCCGATTCAAGTACCCCTGGTAGAGTAGACAGAGGGCCAAGAGTGCGGGATGGCACGAGGGCTGGATGGTCACTGATGATGTAGTGAAGTTCCAGAAGACGTGCAGATAGAAGAGTGGTCGTACAGGCTGGGTCGGCAACGGGCAGGCAGGAAGGTACAAAAAGGAGCAGGCAGGCGGGTAGTCAAAGTTCAAGCAAAGGTTCGTTCAATGGGCGGGCAGCAGAGGTACAGATGAGTAGACAATCGGATGGTCGTGGATAGCCGGGGTCGGTGCAGGTAGCAAACAGCAGGTCAGGACAAGCCGGGTAAAACAGGAAGCAAACGAACACAGGAACAGGTGGAGGGAGCTGAGGCTCACAGGTCACGAACGCTGTAGAACGAGCAGCACTTGTTGCTGGGATCCCTGGGCTTAAATAGCCCCATTTGGCGCCATTTCCGGCGCGCACGCATGCGCACGGGCGCGCGCACCACCGCGGAAACAGCCAGGATTCACTGCCAGACATGTTCATTCTCTAACATTGCCCCCCCCCAAGGGGCAGCCTCCGGATGCTTTACCGGGTGTCGCCACCCTGGCGATTTCTTTTGAAGGCCTGGATCAGTCCGGGGGCATGGATGTTCTTCTCAGGTTCCCAGGAGTTCTCCTCCGGACCAAATCCCTTCCATTTGATTAGATACTGGGTCCCCCCAGCTCTCCGGTGACTGTTTAAGATGGCTTCTACCTCGAACTCCTCCTCTCCGTTGACCAAGATTGGGTCCGGTGGACCTACCTTCCAACCCGAGAAGGAGTCGAGGACCATGGGTTTCAATAAGGATACATGAAAAACCGGGTGGATCCGCAGGGACGGCGGAAGGTCTAATTCAAATGCCACCCAATTTATCTTCCTCTTAACTGGGAAGGGCCCCAGAAATCTTGGACCCAATTTTTTTGAAGGGCAGGCTAGCTTTAGATTTCTGGTGGATAGCCAGACACGGTTGCCAGGTTGGAGCTCTAGCTCCCCCCGTCTCCTCTCATCGTAGGCCTCTTTGTTAGACTCCCGGGACCTCGATAGTGTCTCCTGTAGGATCTTGCAGTTGGATTGGAGGAAGCTGGTGATGTCTTGTGCTGCTGGGACGGAACTTTCCAGGCTTAGGTCGGGCAGGAATGTAGGGTGGAAACCGTAGTTGGCCCAGAATGGGGACTGCTGGGTGGCCGAGTGAATGGTGTTGTTATAGGCAAACTCGGCCACTGGCAGCAGTGCAATTCAATTGTGCTGTGAAAAAGAGGCAAAGCAGCGCAAGTATTGTTCCAGGGTTTGATTCGTCCTTTCCGTCTGGCCGTTTGTCTGTGGGTGGTAAGCTGACGAAAATGCGAGATCAATCTCTAGGCCAGAACATAGGGCTCTCCAAAACCTGGATGTGAACTGGACTCCCCGGTCAGACACAATATTGCTGGGCACTCCATGAAGTCGGACGATTTCTCTTATAAACGTGTTGGCCGTTTCGGCCGCTGAGGGGGTCCCCTTCATGGGGATGAAGTGTGCCATCTTCGTCATTCGGTCCACTATGACGAAGATGGTCGTAAAGCCTTCGGACGGGGGAAGTTCCACAATAAAATCCATTGCCAGTTGCGACCACGGGCGCTCAGGTATGGGGAGCGGGTTTAGGAGACCCCAGGCTTTTGCTTTGTCCATTTTATTCCTGGCACAGACAGGACAGGCCCCAACATATTTCCTGCAGTCATCGGTGATGTTGAGCCACCAATATGACCGAGAGATGAGCTCATCAGTCTTTCGAGCCCCAAAGTGTCCGGCCAGTTTATGGTCATGGCACCGACCCAAGATCCTGAGGCGTAGGCTTGCTGGGATAAACATTTTCTGCCCTAGCCACCATAGACCATCTCTGACGGTCAGTCGGGGGTCTCTGTCAGCAGTAGAGCCGGCCAGGACCCGACGGAGTTGGGAGAGAAAGTCCTCATTGGATAGAAGGAAATTCCATGCCGGAAGTATGGTGTCAGGTGGGGCAGTATTTCCTGGCTCCGAGAACATTCGAGACAAGGCGTCGGGTTTGCTATTCTTGGACCCTGGGCGATGCGTTAAATGGAAGTGGAACCTGGAGAAGAACAGTGCCCAGCGGGCCTGCCGAGGTCTTAGCCTCTTTGCTGTTCAGAGGTACTCCAGGTTCTTGTGATCCGTGAAGATGAGAACAGGATGAGAAGCCCCTTCCAGCAAGTACCGCCACTCCTCTAGAGCCGATTTGATGGCCAGTAGCTCTCTATCTCCTACATTGTAATTCCGCTCCGGGGTGGTTAGTTTCCTGGAGAAGAAGGTTACTGGGTGGAGCAGAGCCTTGATACCCTGGCGCTGGGACAGAATAGCTCCTACTGCAGTCTCTGATGCATCCACCTCAAGGACGTATGGTAAGGCTGGGTCCAGGTGCTTCAAAATGGGAGCAGAGGTGAAAAGAGACTTGAGTCTCTGAAAGGCGTCTTGAGCCTCAGGGGACCACCGGTATTGGGTGTTTTGCTTGGTCAAGCATGTGATGGGCTCCACAATGGCAGAAAATCCCTTTATGAACTTCCTGTAAAAGTTTGCGAAGCCCACAAATCTCTGAACCCCTTTTCGGTCTGTAGGTGTGGGCCATTCCAAGATAGTGGAGACCTTTTGGGGATCCATGTGAATGCCTGTCGTGGAGATAATTAATCCCAAGAAATGCATGCTAGGCTGTTCGAAAGAACATTTTTCCACTTTGGCATATAAGCCATGCTACCGGAGTCGCCCCAGAACCTTGGTGACGTGCCTGCGGTGTTCCTCCAAGGAAGCAGAGAAGACCAGGATGTCATCTAAATATATAATGACGAAGAGGCCCAGGAAGTCTCGGAACACATCATTGACGAAGTGCTGGAATGTCGCCGGGGCATTACAAAGGCCGAAGGGCATCACCAAATATTCGTAATGCCCAAAACAAGTGCGGAATGCGGTCTTCCACTCGTCTCCTTCTCTAATACGAATGAGGTTGTACGCCCCACGTAGGTCAAGTTTTGTGAAGATGGTTGCCGACCCCAGCCGCTGAAAAAGTTCCGGAACCAAGGGTAGCGTGTACCGATTTTTAATAGTTACCCGGTTCAGCTCCCTGTAGTCTATACACGGCCGGAGCGAGTTATCTTTCTTCTCCACAAAGAAGATACTGGCTCCGGCCAGAGACGTGGATGGTCTGATAAACCCCTTCTTGATATTCTCGTCCAGGTAAGATTTGAGGGCCGCTAGTTCAGGCTCCAAGAGAGGGTAAATCCTCCCAAAAGGCACTTCAGCCCCGGGCAGCAAGTTGATGGGTCAATTGTAGGGCCTATGCGGCGGGAGTTTGTCAGCCCCCTTCTTACTAAAAACATCCAAAAATGAATGATAAGCCTGAGGGAGGAGAGTCAGGTTCAGTGTTGGATTCCAGGCTGAGGAGTGAAGGAACAGTTCCATCTCTGGGACTCAGGCAATGAAGGCGGCAATAGGGTGACTGGAAGTGGACGACTCCGGTGGACCAGTCAATGCTGGGGTTATGTGCCTGGAACCATGGCAATCTCAGGATGATGGGGCAGAGAGGAGATGCAATGGCATCCAGCCGCAGACGTTCCTGGTGACCATCCCGGGTGCAGGAGAGAAGAGGGACCGTCTCATGCGTAACAGTCCCGGATTTGATGGGTGACCCGTCGGCCAAGCGGATCACCAACTTATGTGCTTTGGGTTGCAGGGGGATGTGGTGCTGTGTAGCGAAATCCAAGTCGATAAAACAACTGCACGCCCCAGAGTCAAGGATTGCTGGCACTGTAATAATCCCTCCGAGAAGCTGTAAAGACAGGAAAATGGTAAGATGAGCAGAAGACTTAGTCAGGTCATTGGAGATGGTGGTCAAGCACTTACCGCGCTTCGCGGGACATGTCCTGACCATATGGCCCGGCTCTCCGCAGTAAAGGCAAAGGTTCAACTGGAACCGGCATTGTCTTTCCTTGGTGCTGAGCGATGGCCGAAGCAACCCAATCTGCATGGGCTCAGAGGAGTCCGGACGAGAGGAGGAGGAGGTCCTTGGCCTGAAAGCAGGTGGAGTCGGGTAACTGGGCACCCGAGGGAGCATCCAGGTGGGACGCAGTTGTCCGGAGGACCTCTCGGCGAGGCGCTCCCTGATGCGCCGGTCTATGGAGATGGCCAAGGTGACCAGCTCTACCAAGGTCTTAGGGATCCCCACTCGGGTCAATTCATCTTTCACAGGATCCGACAGCCCCATGCGGAATTGGAACATGAGTGCTGCACTGCCCCAGGCGGTGTCCAAACTCCAGCGCCGAAATTCGGCGGCATAGTCCTCCACAGGGCGGCGGCTCTGCTGGAGGTTGTACAGGGTGGCTTCTGCGGTGGCGGCAAGATGGGGGTCATCGTATAACTGCGCCATGGCCAGAAAAAAGGCTGCAGCAGAGGCAACTTCGGGGCATTCTGCTCCCACAGTCTGAGGGCCCAGGCTTGGGGTTCACCCTGCAGCAGGGAGATCACAAATCCGACCTTGGTGCTCTCCAAAGAAAATGTCCGTTGCTGGAGACCCAGATATAAGTCGCAGGCACTCCGGAAGACCCGAAACTTGCGCCGGTCCCTGGAGAACTTGTCTGGCAGCGGGACCTTGGGCTCCGAGGGCAGGGCCACTATGGCACTGGCAGCTGTGGAACCAGAGGCTGGGGAGGCCGACAGTTCCTGCACCTGCTCTTCCAACCGGGTATATCCCTCTTGGAGATTCTTGACGGCTTGAGTGAGGCCAGCAAGATGGGCGCACAAGTCATCCATAGCGGAGCGTGTTCCCTGCGCAGACTCAGTCATGGCTGCTCGTTTCTGTCACAAACCTGGTGGTGGAGTCTGTCTTGTGCAGGGAACAACCGCTCTTGCGCACCCGATTCAAGTACCCCTGGTAGAGTAGACAGAGGGCCAAGAGTGCGGGATGGCACGAGGCCTGGATGGTCACTGATGATGTAGTGAAGTTCCAGAAGACGTGCAGATAGAAGAGTGGTCGTACAGGCTGGGTCGGCAACGGGCAGGCAGGAAGGTACAAAAAGGAGCAGGCAGGCGGGTAGTCAAAGTTCAAGCAAAGGTTCGTTCAACGGGCGGGCAGCAGAGGTACAGAGGAGTAGACAATCGGATGGTCGTGGATAGCCGGGGTCGGTGCAGGTAGCAAACAGCAGGTCAGGACAAGCCGGGTAAAACAGGAAGCAAACGAACACAGGAACAGGTGGAGGGAGCTGAGGCTCACAGGTCACGGACGCTGTAGAATGAGCAGCACTTGTTGCTGGGATCCCTGGGCTTAAATAGCCCCATTTGGCGCCATTTCCGGCGCGTGCGCGCACCGCGGAAACAGCCAGGATTCACTGCCAGACATGTTCATTCTCTAACAAGACCGCCCGCAGCTGGTCCAAAAAGCCCCTTGCGCAGGTTGCGCTGTTGCTGAACCCTCCTCAGCAGGCATAACAGGGTCGTCTGCCATCGTTTTTTCCCCCCGAATAGCGTGGGAATGCAATGAGAGAAAAACGAAAGAAACCTGCTTTGAGGCACCCCCGCACTGCCGCACACCACTGCCCCACCAAACGCCCAGAGACCCAGGAGGACTGCGCCCACCGCCACCAGCACCCACAGGGGAGCCCAGCTATACTTGCTGTTCACTGCCAGTAAACTGCACTGAGAACCACCAGATGAGCTGCGCCATCAGAAGCCACCGTTCCAAAGAGAAAGTAAAAATGGCTGTAGCACGTTTTTACAGCATGCAGGGACTCCAAATATGGCCGCCGAGGTCATACACTAGAGGCCAAAACCACCTGCAGGGGAACGTGCCTACCGCAAAATGGCCGCTCTGAGCACTAGAGGGAAGGCTCCTTTAGGAACAGATGTTCGCGACCATGGCAAAATGGCGGCGGTCCACCGAAAAATGGTGTGGCGCGGTGGGATGGGGGGTGGGGGGGAAGGACCCCAGGAGTACCAGGAACCCCACGGTAGTGGCTACCACCCGTCGCCCCCCTTCACACCTGAAGCAGGGTGAAGGGGGGCACTCACTCACCATTCCCGTCAGGCGTAGTGGGTAGCCACCCGTTTGCAGACCTGCCACCCCTGTCTGGGCAGGATGCTGCCGGCCAAAGTCACCCAAACCAGACCGCAGTCCGGGACCAGGGCACAAGAGGGGAGACCCCCAGGCCGCCCGCACCAAACGGGCACGATGCGGCGGGACCCCATACCCAGGGACTGGCTCGCATCGGTCAGCCAGGCCGGGGAGAGTACAGAGTCCTGTAACGACCCTCTATGCCCTGGCCGGCTTCTTGATAGCAGACTTCATGCTTGATAGTAGTAAGTGATTAAAAAAGAAAATAAAAGAAATAAAAAGAAACGGTCTCAATCCGGACCGCAAATCTCCTAAGGGAGCCAGGTCAACTCCTTGCAAACTAGGCATTAAAACTGCTAAGCTATGCAGGGTGGGGGGTTTATGTGGGAAGAGGGGACGGCCCCGTGGGAGGGGCCAGCTTGTTCTTTTCCCTGCCTAGTTAACTCCTAGTAGGACAAGCATAAACCCACATGTCATGAAGAGCTGCGTCTGTCAGTGAACGTAGGAGAAATAGGGGTAGCATACCTCAAGACAAACTTCAGGCAACACAGGTATTCTTAAATACAGTGGGGAAAATAATTATTTGACCCCCTGCAGATTTTGTAAGTTTGCTTACTTAGAAAGAAATGAAGGGTCTATAATTGTTTTCATAGTTGGACAGGACAGGGACACTTTAACCATTTCCAGACTAGGCCTTTTCTGGCACTTTTTGTTTACATGCAACAATCTGCATTTTTTGCTAGAAAATTACTTGGAACCCCCAAATGTTATATATTTTTTTAAGAAACAATGGAAAAACAAGAGAAGGGTGCACCTTTGGATGCCCATGGTCCTGAGGGGGGCTGCAATATCCTGTGCGTGGAGGAAAATTCATATTCATTCATCAGCCATTCATTTATAGTATACTACATCTCTTTTTGGGACAATACATCTGAGTGCAGGAGGATTGTCTTTTGGTTTTACAGTGGAACCTTGGTTCACGACTAACATGGTTAACGAGCATTTTAAAAGACGAGCATTTTTTTTTTAATTCTCATTCAATTTGTGAGTGGTGTCTCACATAATGAGCAGAAATGAGCCTCTTTGCATGCAATACCGCATGTGGCCAGGGGAGTGGTGGCGCTGGTGAGCCTCAGAGGTGGCCGAAAATTATTAGAATTCCTCAGAAATACCTAAAGTGTAAACTCTTTCCGAGCATTTCCGAGTGATTCCAACGTCTTAGAGGCGCACCAGCACCACCGCTTCTCTGGCCACATGCGGTATTGCATACACCAGGCGCCCCCGGATCTGTGGCCACATACAGTACTGCATAGACAAGCAGTGACTGTGGAATGAATTAACTGAGTTTCCATTGTTTCCTATGGGGAAACATGCTTTGATATACGAGTGCTTTGGATTACAAGCATTCTCCTCGAACGGATTATGCTCGTATTCCAAGGATCCACTGTATATATTTTTTAAAGCAGAGGCCCTAAAGAATAGAGTTGATCGAACCTCTGGAAGTTCGGGTTCTGCCGAACTTCGGGACAAAGTCCGGGTTCAGATCCGGACTGGACCCGAATTTTGACCCGGACCCCGAACCCCATTGAAATCAATGGGGACCCGAACTTTTAGGCACTAAAATGGCTGTAACAATGTCCTGGAAAGCCCTAGAGGTCTGCAAAAGGAAGGAAAATGGGGGTAAGGGTCGGACAAATGCCCTACAAAAAAATGGGGACAGGGAAATAACTTAAAAGCATTTTTAAACTAAAATCACATTAAAAAAATCAAAAATGGAGGTGGATGTGGACCATCTTCAAACTGTGTGAGAAAAGTCTAAATTAGCCGGGAGAAGCCATATCAGTGTTCTAAAATCATCTTCAAACTGTGTGATTTTAGTTTAAAAATACTTTTAAGTTATCTCCCTGTCCCCATTTCTTTGTAGGGCACTTGTCCGACCCTTACCCCCATTTCCTTCATTTAGCAGACCTCTAGGACTTTCCAGGACTTTGTTACAGCAATTTTCAAAACTTTTATTAAATTACCAGAACCCCGGACCCGAACCCAGACTTTTTTTGAAAAGTCAGGGTTCGGGTCCGGGTCCCGGACACCCAAAAGTTTGGTACGGACCCGAACTTTACAGTTCGGGTTCGCTCAACTCTACTAAAGAATAAATTGGTGGGTTTTGCAATTTTTTATGTCACAATATTTTCACATACATAACCCTATTTTTTGTAAAATATAAAAGATATAGTTACGCTGAGTAAATAGATAACGAACATGTCACGTTTACAATTACACATGCTGTGCAATGGCGACAAATGCCGTAAATTATACTGTCCAAAAGTGACACTTTAAAATCCTTTACAAGTTACCACTTTTGATTTAAAGAGAAGATCTCTAGTGTTAGAATTACTGTCTATGATCTGACTTTCATGGGGATACCTCACGTGTGGGACGATCACGGTTTGCGGAATGAAAACATCCTTGTCTCTCTAGACGCTGCCTTCAATAGTATGGAATGGCCAGATCTATGGGAGGTCTTGAGATGCTTTGGCCTGGGTACACGTTTTATAAAATGGATGCAACTTCTAAACTCAGCTCCTACTGCAAGGCTTAGGATAAATTGGGACTTAACAGATCCTATCCTGTTGTATAGAGGCACAAGACAGGGGTGCTCGGTGTCACCTCTGTTGTTTGCCTTAGCACTGGGATCTCTGGCGGCAGCAACAATCAGGATCTCCAAACACATCACAGGTTTTATTAGGAGATCTAGGGAAGACATTTCCTTATATGCAGACAACACTCTTTTGTATTTGGGGATACCGAAACTTCCCTTACTAATGTCATGTCTCTGATTAAACACTTTAGTTCCCTCTCCAGATTTTCTAGCAATTGGAGTAAACTGGTTTTCCTACCATTGGAAGAATAACGTGGCCTCTTAAAAGAATGTGCAAGCTCACTACAAATTGTGACTCAATTTAAGTATTTAGGGGTTCAGGTCACCTCAGACCCCTCCAAATATCTCAAACTTAATTTACTTCCCATGTTACAAAAATTCCAAGCCAAATGTAACACATGGTGCAACCTCCCGCTTTCAGTGATAGGCAGAGTTAATGTAATCAAAATGGTGTAGTCCCCACAGCTACACAATTCCCCACAGTGGATGCCCAGGAGATGGTTTGTACATATGGAAACCTTATTCCGGGCGCTTATATGTAAGAAAAAGTTTGCTAGGATACATCTTTCTATGCTACAATATAGTAGACCAAGGACCTAGTGGTACTTAATCTCAGATAATACTTTATGGCCTCTCCGCTCCAAAATCTTGGGGGCTGGGGTTGTCCTAACACCTGAGACCCGATACGTAATACACTTTTTGTTGAATCTTCCACATATACGGCTTTGTCCCATTTAAAAATGGGGCTTTCACCCCCACCACTTAAGGAGACCACAACTCTTATAAAAAAAAGCTCTGGACAGAGGTTAAAAGTAGCATGAAAATGTCAGGTTTTATTCAGGCAACACCCTTATGGCACAATCCAGAATATCCCAAACTATACAAACTAGAAAAATCGCAAGTATGGGAAGCTGCAGGTATATGTTATTTCTCCCAATTATACACCCAAACTACGTTAAAATATTTTACTGAGCTACAGTCAGAATATGCCCTACCAAGACAGCAGCTCTATAAGTATTTACAAATACGCCATGCCCTACAAACGCAAGCACGGGTTTCTACCCTGACACTATCAGATCATCCCTTGTTGCGGGATGCAGTTACTAAACCTTGTAAGAAGGGTATGATCTCCCTGATTTACTCCTCACTGCTACCTGCTACAAAAGATCCCACAGCCTTGCCATGTAGAAGAGGATGCAAACGAGATTTAGGGGAGGAAATGTGGGAAATATGTTTGCAAAAATGTGCCTATTATCTCTGTGTCACAGTTGCAAAAATTATCAGTTATTTTTACTGCACAGAGCCTACCGTACCACAAGGCAGTTGTGACGCTGGGGAAATGCTTTATTGAAGAGGGAACTATTCACCTACTGCAGAGATGCCCCAAATGATTTTGTTATTGGAAGGAAGTGAAGGATACCATTACTGTGCTATTTAGGAATAAGGTCCCACGGGACCCTCTGGTTTGGTTATTGTTTGCAGTGGATGAGGAGATCTTCCCTCCCCTGGTTCATATAGCTGTATTTAAACTCCACTAAATAGCTCGAAAACAAATAGTGCAATTTTAGCCTTCCCCACACGCCCCTACTAGAAAAATTTGGATAGAACAGATAAACTCTATATTGATAAAGGAGCGGTTGACATATGAGCATAGGAACGTTAGCCGAAAGTTCTCCTCTATATTGCAGGCGTGGCTGAACACCCCACAACTCGCTCCACCGCAGTTAGTCTTGGGAAGACTACTGCAGGCATGAATGCCCTGGCATATTTTTTTCCCCCTGAATAGATTAGCATGACAGAGAATCCTAGCTCTGCTTAATTACATATAGTATATTGGCAGCATTAACCATTAAAACTACCATTAAACTACCATTTGCTCAAAGGATGCCTGATTTTGCCCACTAATTCCCTTAACAAATGGAGACAATGTGTATCGTAGTTAATATATCAGCTATTGGTCTCACTCTCAATAGGAGAGGGGGTACCTTGTGATAGTTAATACTTTTATGTTTATGGTTTAAATTTTTCTTTATGCATATTCCAAAGTAGCATATGTCTGAGTTGTGTTTACAATCAACCCTGCACAACTTTTGAAATGCAGTGCAAATGCATATTCTACCGATTTTATCATTTGTCACTACATAGTGCAATGTAGGATGTCTAATCATTTAGTCTGTGGTTTATTGTATTGTTCTCTATGCTGAACTTTAGGCACAATAAAATATTTTTCTGATAAAAAAAACAAAAAACATCCTTGTGACAGCAATAGCCATGTGAAAGGTACTCTTTATGGAGAGATCTGGGGTCAATAAGGCCCAAATCCCTCCTCTGCCCTTAAAAGCATTCAGCACCAAGATCAGTGTTTTTTTAATGGTTTTGGCGCTGTTGACATCCAGGTAGATTGGAAGTGATGTCAGATCATCACTTCTGGGTTACCATAGTAGAGAGCCGTTCAAAGCCGATCTTGGCTTTGCTTTGGTATTACAGTGGGACAGGAGAGCAGTCCAGTGACTAGTTAGCCGCTTTTAGGATTGCTTTTACAAGAGACCCGACCGCCGCCTCTAAAAAAAACGGTACTCCGTCATTTGTGTCCAACTTGCCATGGGGGGCCTATGTGTTCTTTCATAACCTTTTTACTATTGATATATTGGATATTGTTCTTTTATTTGTTTTACTTGCTGTAGCAATGTGTTTCTCATATTCTACTTTAGCCACCCTGATCGCTCAATTGCATTTCTGTCATCCATTGTAAATCCATTTTTTTCTAATTTGTTTTTTTTTCACCACACTAGAATGTGTTCTTTTGTTTGTCACCACCACCAAATTCACTTCTATACCTCACACATTGACATTTGTTTTGTGTGTTCTTTGTTGCCAATATTTGGTCTCACTGAGTGTTGTACAGTAGGGATCACAGCTTTTGAAGTTAGCTTTTTGAAATTTAGAGTTCTAGTCTCTTTAGTTTGTAAAGCAGTATTAAATCCAAAAATATATATTGCAGCTTACATGGCCAATAACACACCTCTTTTAACAGAGAGCCACCACTCTGGATTAATGAGCACAGGGGGCAGGTTTGGACAGCAGCATTGTCAGTCTGAGTGGAAGGGGATCTTAGATGTACTAGCAGAATTAAACTTCAGCAAATATGTTATCAATTGCAGGAAATACTTCTGTTCCTGTTGGAATAAAGGTTTTACATAAATAAATTCTGATCATTTTAAAGTGGGAGTATAGTCTCCTATGGGTCAGCCAAGGAAGCTAACATCTTAGCCTCTGTTTAATCTGCATCAGCCATGATGCTGCACATGTGAACCATTATGACACCACACATTGGGTGGTTTGATAGTTTGGTTGAGAGCACAACCAAGGAAACAGCTAGCATTTCTGTCATGCCGGGAATATTAACTCTTCTTTGACACTATCAAATCAATGGGTATACTTCCGCTTTAAGAACCCCTGTGTGAGCCAATCGGGACTAGTTTCGGAAAGCTTAACCATGCCTCCATCATCAGCCTCCATTTGAGGCTGATGAAGGAGGCGTGGTTAAGCTTCCAAAATTCATCCCGAGTGGCTCACACAGCGGTTGGACTGACAGCTCCTCTCACCACTCTAGCTGGACACATCGTCTTTGGGCGGACATACAATTTCTAGATATATCATCACGGCCACACAGAGCAGCCTGACACCGGTCTCCCTGCAGGGACTCCAACCTCTTCTTGCTCCACAGTGCAGCCGGCTTTCTCCTCCACCAAGGACTACCACACAGCTCCCAGCTTATTACAATCCACTGCAGACTGTCATCCCCTCTCTCTCCCTCTCACCCGCTGGTTTGGCACTTTCTTCCCTTCCCTTCTTATATTACAGATTGTGGATTTCCAACCAACAACTGAAATCAGCCTTGCCAGCACCACAGTGTCAGTCATTTTCCACTAATTTAAAATGTTATTCCTATGCATCCAAGAATAAGTATCTTGCAATACTTCTTTTTTAACCTGCTACATGACATTTTATTACTACAGGATGGGCACAGTGTCAGGGCTGTAGTGTTTTTTGGTTAAGCCTAAAAAAGGAAACTAATGAAAGAATCACATCTACGAATTGGTAAGCTGCAAAATAAAAACCATTTGCTTTTGGGTTTAAAAGATACCCTTTAAAAAAAATAAAGGCACAGGTAAAAAATATGTTTTTTTTTTTAAAGATTCTCTTTATTTTTTATAGAATTTTGATACAAAACATGGCCGTTCGGGCATACCCCGGCCAATGCCTAATACATACATATCAATCAACCACTGATTACTAAAACTAAAAACCCCTCAGGTTTGTCTTTGAAAGTGTCACGTACCTGGTGGTGGAGTCTGACTATGCAGTGAGCAACCTCTCTTACGGCCCTGGTTCAGGAACCCCTCATAGAGTAGACAGGAGATTCTAGAGCACAGGGGGGCACGAAGGCTGGTAGGGATGCAGATGATGTTGTGAGGATCCTCCAGAAGCCCGTGCAAGACAGAAGATTGGTGATGCAGGCCAGGTCAGTAACAAGCGGGCAAGCGTGGTACAGAAGGAACAGGCAAGCGGGTAGTCGGGTACAGGCAGGGTCGTTAACAGGTAGGCAGCTGAAGTACAAGAGGGTCAGGCAGAAGCCGGTGGTCATGGCAGAGGTCCAGGACTCAGGTTCGTAGGCTCTCTGGCATGAAGTTCTTGTGATCATACCAGAGCAACCCATCTTTGAGCTGCAGAGAGGTTCCGGGAAGAGGGTTTGACCCCAGGGAAGCTTGTCGGATCTGTGACAGCACATCTTCCTGCAACAACAAAAAACTTCCAGGAGGCAGTATGGTATCGGGGATACCGAGGTTTTGGGTATATTGAACATGGGTGAGAGGGAGTCCGGCTTGGTGTTCTTCGACCCGGGCCTGTAGGTGATGTGAAAATTTAATTGGGCGAAAAATAACGCCCACCTGGCTTGGCGTGGTTTCAGTCTCTTAGCAATTCTCAGGTATTCGAGGTTCCTGTGATCAGTATAGATGAGAATTGGATGCGCTGCTCTTTCTAAGAGATACCCCCATTCCTCTAGTGCCAATTTAATAGCCAGAAGTTTGCGGTCTCCCACGTCATAGTTTCCCTCGGCAGATGACAGCTTGCGAGAGAAAAACACTACCGGATGTAGCAGCACTCTAATGCCTTGTCTTTGGGAGAGAATCGCCCCGACTGCCACCTCAGATGCATCGATTTCCAGAACATAGGGAAGAGCAAGGTCCGGATGCTTAAGGATGGGTGCGGATGTGAATAGCTCCTTGAGCTTTTCAAAGGCTGTTTGTGCCTCAGGAGTCCAGTGGAACAGGATACCCTGTTTGGTTAAGTGCGTGATGGGTGAGATGATGGAGGAGAACCCCCAGATAAACTTCCTGTAAAAGTTTGCAAATCCCACAAAGCGCTGGATTCCTTTTTTATCGACTAGAGCTGGCCAGTCCAAGATGGCAGAGACCTTCTGAGGGTCCATCTTGATGCCTCCGACAGAGATGATAAGTCCTAGGAACTGTATTCTTCACTGCTCGAACTCGCACTTTTCAGGTTCAGCATAAAGGCCATGTTGACGGAGGTGACCCAGTACCCATTTTACATGAGAGCAATGAAGCTCCAAGGAAGGTGAAAAGGTCAGAATATCATCCAGGTAAGCGATGACAAAGAGGTCGAGGAAGTCCCTGAAGATATCATTTATGAAGTGCTGGAACGTGGCCGGAGCGTTACACAGACCGAACGGCATTACTAAGTACTCGTATTGACCGAAGAGGGTACGAAAGGCCGTTTTCCATTAGTCGCATTCTCTGACCCGTACCAGATTGTAAGCTCCCGGTGGTCCAATATAGTAAAAATGGTGGCAGTCCCCAGGCACTGGAACAATTCCGGAACTAGTGGAAGCGGATACCGGTTCTTCACCGTAACTTTATTGAGTTCCCGGTAGATACCTGCCCCAGCTGGGGAAGTGGACGGACAGATGAACCCCTTACTGAGGTTCTCATCGATATATGATTTGAGGTTGCTGAGTTCCAATTCTGTAAGTGGGTAAATCCTTCCGAAGGGGATTTCTGCACCGGGGAGAAGCTCAATGGGGCAGTCATAAGGTCTATGGGAGGAAGGACTTCAGCCCCCTTCTTACTAAAAATGTCCAAGAAAGCATGGTAGACGCTGGGGCCGGCCTGGTCTCAGGCTCCGGGTCAAGGTCCATGGATAGTAGGGCAGGATCCATTCCGGGGGTTCGGGGCAGACAGTGCTCATGGCAGTACTGGGATTGGAACTGGACTTTCCCTGTGGACCAGTCAATGGTGGGATTATGGGCCTGGAGCCAAGGTAGTCCAAGGATGACAGGGAAGATGGGAGAGGCAATAGCATCAAGCGTAAGGAGCTCTTGATGCCCTCCCAGAATCATGGTGGTCAGGCGAGTGGTCCTGTGAGACTAGACCGGACTTTAAAGTTGTACTGTCAGCCAGGTGCACCGCCATCCTGCAGGTTTTGGGTCGCAGAGGGATCTTGTGTTGTGCAGCAAAAGTTAGGTCTATGAAGCAGCTGCAAGCATCAGAGTCTATGATGGCATGGACGGTAACGGCTCTACCAGGGAACTGTAGAAGTAGAGGGAGAGTGAGGTGAGCCGCGTTGCCAGGTACTGGTTGGGGAGAGACAGCAAGGCACTTCTCCAACCTGGAAGGGCAGGTCCGCACAAAGTGCCCTGCCTCTTCACAGTAGAGGCAGAGGGCTAGGCTTCTTCAGCGCTGTTTCTCGTCAGAGGTCAGTGCAGGATGGGCCACACCCCGCTGCTGGGGCTCCGACTGCCTCAGAGGAGTAGAGGTGGGTATGGTGGAGACGGCTAGAGTGCCACATGAAAGTCTGGAGGCCGGAGGTAGCATCCATGAGGGCTGGAGGTTCACTCTGGTACTTTCTCCGCTCTGCGTTCCCTAAGGCGCCAATCGATCTGAATGGCCAGATCGATGAGCCTCTCCAGAGAGGACGGCACCCCCACACTGGCCAACTCATCCTTCAGGGGGTCGGCTAAGCCCAGCAGAAACTGGTGATGCAGAGCTACCTCATTCCAGGCCGTGCCAATGCTCCAACGCCTGAACTCCGATGCATAATCCTCCGCCGGGCGGCGGTCTTGTCGGAGGGCGTGGAGCGCGGCTTCAGCAGTGGCCGCCTGATGCGGGTCTTCATAAAGTCGAGCCATTGCCTGGAAGAACCGGGAAAGGTCAGATACTTCAGACGCCCCTTGTTCCAGGAGCCGGTGGGCCCATGATTGAGGCTTGTCTTGTAAAAGAGGGATCACCAGCCCCACCTTTGTGGTTTCCAGGGAGAAGGTGCAAGGCTGCAGGCTGAAGTAAAGTTCGCAGGCACAGCGGAATGCCCGGAATTTCCTACGGTCTCCCAAGAACCATTCTGGCATGGGCACTGTGGGTTTTGGAGGAAAAGAGACCATTGTGAGTTGGCTGACCCCCGATGGGGCAGGAGAAGCAGACTCCAGGACACGGCCCTCCAGCTGGGTGTATCCTGCTTGCAGGTGTTGAATGACTCAAGAGAGACCATCCAAATGCTGACAGAGTTTATGCAGTAGAGAGGGCCCCTGCTCAGACACAAGCATGGCTGTCCGTTTCTGTCACGTACCTGGTGGAGGATTCTGCCTATGCAGTGGGCAACCTCTCTTACAGCCCTGCTTCAGGAACCCCTGATAGAGTAGACAGGAGATTGCAGAGCACAGGGGGGCACAAGGGCTGGTAGGGATGCAGATGATGTTGTGAGGATCCTCCAGGAGCCTGTGCAAGACAGAAGATTGGTGATGCAGGTCGGTAACAAGCGGGTAAGTGTGGTACAGAAGGAACAGGAAAGCGGGTAGTCGAGTACAGACAGGATCGTTAACAGGTGGGCAGCTGAAGTACAAGAGAGTCAGGCAGAAGCGTGGTCGTAGGCAGGCTGAGGGTTTGTGCAGGCAGAGTTCAAACAGGGTCAGGCAAGCCGGGTCACAGATACAGGAAGCCTTTAGGAAACAAGCCACGGGAGCACACTAGGAAACACTGTAGAATGGACAGCATCCACTGCAGGGTGCTGTCTGGCTAAATAAACCGTTTTAGCACCATTGGCAGGCACGCGCACACACGTGCACAATGCACACAGGAGGCTGAACGACCACTTTTCCTAACAGAAAGGATACGGTTTAGGGTGGGCTATTAGTGCTATTGTGCTGGCCTCCCAGCCACCCTTGCCATCCGCCTTGAAACTTTACTTGGAACAGAATAAAATTCAGAGGGTCATCCTTCTCTCTTGAAATATAATTTCCGCTTAAAAGGTGCAGATGAGAGCTAATTTTTCTATTCTTGGGTATCTACTGTAGAATCTGCATCGGTCAACAAGTGCCAAACCTTTTCATACCTTCTGGGACATCCTCTAGAGCAATATGTAGCCTTGTACAGTGGAGTCATAGTTGACTATGTGTTTCCACGCTGCCAAAGTGGGGGGGTTGGATCCTTCCACCTAAGCACTATGGCCTTCCAGGCTTAGAATAGAAGGATATCCAGTAAGGTTCTCATGGCCTTGGAACAGGCCAATGAGTCTACCAGACCCAGGAGGCACACCCTGATCGTGGTTGGGATGTTTATATCATTGGACATTCCCAAAAGATGTGGATAAAACCAGCAGTGGTGTCATCACATCTCCAGCAGCCCGCCCGGACAGAGGGGTATATACGATGCAGTTGCTGAGGGGTAAAATAGTTCCTGTGTAGAATTTTAAATTGAATTAATTTGTCCCTACTCGATATCAGGGGCTGTAGTGGGCCGTCCCACATGTCTTACCAGTCCTCTGTATCCAGGTCCCGCACCTCCGCCCGCCATTGCTCACTGCAAGCCATTCATACCTACTTGGATGGTGGGAATTAGAGCCTTATAGATCTGCGATAGCAGTTTTAAAAGCCCAGGGTCCCTTAATAGGGAAGTCATCATGCTCCAAACAGATTAATGAGGACCCAAACTGTGATTCATAGGCATGGCAGAGCTGCAGGAACCGAAAGAAAAAGGAGTTTGGAAGTTGATATTTGTCTTTTAACCTATCAAAAGTAATCAGCCCTGCTCCATCACTGACATCCTGTAGGTATTTGCTTCCCCTTCCTGCCCATAAGCCCAGGTCTGGCAAGGACTGAAATTCCTGTAGCATGTGGTTAAACCACAACGGCGTACCTGAGGGCCACTTGGCCCTCGCTAGGTTGGGTTTGAACATGACAATATGCCATGCTTTTACCACCGCCATCATAGCCGGGGTTAGGGGGAAGGTAGAACACCTCTAACTCTATAAAGTAAATTGCGAAGATCTTCAAAGGAACCCAGGAAAGCCGCTTCAAGGACCACTGAGGAGTTTGTT
This sequence comes from Glandirana rugosa, assembly GCA_018402905.1. Lineage (NCBI taxonomy): Eukaryota > Metazoa > Chordata > Amphibia > Anura > Ranidae > Glandirana > Glandirana rugosa. Next base: position 736,800 of record BLSH010318926.1, on the reverse strand, counting down.
TCATCCGATGTCAACCAGCTGTGAGCGTGTGTAAGGAGGGCTGCTAGGTAGTATGAGTAGAAATCTGGGCAGGCAAGTCCACCCTGAGTCCAGGGGCAGCATAAGGTCTTTTTACTAAACCTAGCTGTGCGTGATTGCCATAGGAAAGTAGTAATTAGGGAGTCGAATTGTTTGGAAAACCTCTTTGGTACCCAGACAGGAGCATGCCTCAGTTGGTACAGCAAAACTGGCAAAATCTTCATTTTCAATAGATTGATTTTACCCACTAGGGACAGGGGAAGATTCGCCCAAGCGCTAAGTCTCTACCTGCACCATTGCAGGGTTGGCATCAAGTTGAGTTGAGTAAAGTCCTGTACATTGGATGAGATGGATATCCCCAAGTATTTAATAGTAGTCGCTCACTGGAGTGGGGTGTTGGAACTCGCTAAACTTTGTGCCCCAGGATCAATGGGTAAGACAAGGAATTTCCCCTAGTTGGTACGAAGCACAGAGAGCACTGCAAATCGGTCAAGGATCCGCAGCATTGCTGACAGTGAGGGACCTGGATCCTTCAAAAAAAGGATTAGGTCATCCGCGTAGAGTGCCAATTTTTCAGTTATAGCACCCACGGCGATGCCACACATGTCCCCCGATCTTCTCATCGGCTCCATCGCCAAGGCGAAGAGTGCAGGGGGGAGGGGGCACCCCTGTCTCGTACCCCTCCTTATCCACAAGGGGGCCGAGAGCTTGCCACTAAGCTTAATGCAGGCCTTTGGGACCCTATACAGCAAGCCTATCCATTGTCTAAATTTTGGTCCAAAGCCAAAAACCTCCAGGACTTTCTGCATGTATGACTACCGGACGGTGTCAAACGCTTTTCATTGATCTGCCAAAAATCAACTAGTTTAGGAGCAACAATCCCCTGCACCTGTGGATCGTTTATCCTTGGTGTGCACCCTGGTCCAGCACCCTGGCTCACGGCCCGAGCCCAGAACCATGAAGGGCTCTAGCGGCGAGTGGTCCGAAAGACCAGTCGGGAGGTAGGAGACTGCCCGCACGCGGGACAACACTGGAATTGTACCAAACATCAAGTCTATCCGAGAACCGGATCTATGCATGGATGACACATGGGAGTAGGTCTTGTACTCCGGATGCTTCCACCTCCAAAGCTGTTAGGCCTAATGTTTCCGCCCATGCTATAAGATCCGCGGAAGCGGTTCTGCTACGATTAGACGTATCTTTGTCTGGAATGAAGAATGGTATTGAAGTCACCGCCCACAATTACATTGCGGGGTTGGAAGGGGGCTAATGCGGCCGTTATAGCGTAGAGGATAATGGAATCAAACAGAGGAGGGACATAGACATTTACCATAGCCCAGCTTTGAGAATACATTTCAACAATCAATATGACATACCTCCCCCTGGATGAGTAATAACCTGTTCTACCGAACATAGGAGTGATTTGTTTAACAATATTGTTATCCCCCCTCGCATAGGAGGAGTATGTGGCGTGGAAGCCTTGCTTAACCCACACTCTTCTAAGGGCAAGTATCCTGCTACCCAATAAGTGCGTCTCCCTGAGGAACAAAACATGAGATTTATGAATTTGCAGATATTTAAAGAGTAGGGAGCATTTTATTTTGTCATTTAGGCCTCTAATATTCCAAGAGATAATTTTCACCTCCGATGCCATCAATGGAGCTTGTTGCACCATCCCTGCATAGGAACAATATGTGGCCAGCCCCTAGAGGGGCATGCTAGGAGACTCCTAGCCCCCAAGGTCAAGGATATATGGGCAACATGGACAGTGGGGAGGAAGCCAATCACTCTGCACATTGCAGTGAGGTCAAACATAACCTGAGCAGGAGAAACACAAAAAAACATAATCCAACGTGCAAAAAACTCCTTACTGCATGGCGTAACCCCAACACTCGCCATGTCGGTTTCTCCCCAAAATCTGAGAAAACAATTTGCCTGCTTGAGGCACCGTTCTATGGAACCCTATGCAGATTCCAGCCTATAAAAGTAGGCGAGGCTGAGGGGTGCTCAACCGTCAAGTCTTGAAAAAACTCGGTGCTGCTACTTTGGACTGCTCCGATGAAGCCTGACCCAAAAGGGTTGGGGTTGCCAATAAACCTAACAGGACAAGGTGCCATAAGGGAAAGTGCCAGCTATCCTCTGTCATTATGAAGGGGAGAAGGCTGCCGGTCAGAACAAGGGTGGCAGATTCGGGTTCAAAAGGTATGTAAATCTAGGTTGCAGAGGAAAAGATTGTAAAGCCAGGGTTTAACTATCCAGCAATACAGGATAGCCGCGCTGTCAGACCATTACCTGCCTTCTGGAATGTAATTGTTTCTTCCAGGTCCCCAGGGATAGAGAAGCATTATTGCAGGGTTAGGAGCCAGGCGTCTGCGTCATCCGGTGATTCAAAGAAGTTTACAAATCCTCCATGTTGAACCCGCAGTCGATTTGGATATACCATAGAGTACTTGGTTTCCCACTTACGGAGTCTCCTGCGGACATCTGTGAAGGTCTTGCGCTTTTTTTGCAGATCTGCTGTGAAATCAGGATATAGGTGGACAGAACTATGCTCATAGGGCAATGTAGGGTGCTTCCGTGCCTCGCGCAGGATTCAAACCCCGTCTCTATAATTGAGAAATCTTACAAGGAAGGGTCTTGGCGGGGCCCCCGCCACTCTGCGGCCTGTTGGGACCCTATGCGCCCTCTTCACAACATAGGTTGGGGAAACCTCCCGCAGATCCAATAAGGTTTTGAAGACGGCCTCTGCGAATTCTGCAGGGTGATCCCCCTCCACTCCCTCCGGCAGCCCCAGCACCCTGACATTGTTTCTTTGCATTCGGTTTTCTGGGTCGTCTGCTCTAGCCACCAATGCCTGTACAGTGCACTGAAGAGTAGACAGAGAGTCAGCATGTTGCGTGTTTATCTTCTGTTGCAGATATCCTATCCTCAGCATCTGTCAGTCTGCCCCTGATCTTATCCAGATCAGCTCTAATAAAAGTGCATTCCGTGGCTAGGTAGTCTATGCGGTTCATTGCAGATGCCTTGTTTTGTTCTATGGCCGCTAGAATGGCTATCACTTGCCTGGGCTTGTGGTGGTTGCTGGCTGGATGTTGCTAGTTTGTCCGACATGCCTGCTCTTGCGATCAGCTCTCGTACCTGGTCCAAGATGGCATTCATGCACATGGCAGGAGAAGAAACCACCGTTCGGATCCCAGGAGTCACTGTGACCCGGCGCCTGGATGGCATATCAGTGTGTTCCCGGAGCACTGGGGGATCTGCTGAGGAGCTTTCATCCCTGAAACCTGGCTCTGGGATGCAGGATTATGGCAAGAATATTGGAACCCCAGAGCTCTTCAGCCGCACATCCTTCCCGATCTACATCCAGTCATGCCCCCCATAAAAAATATGTTTATTATTTTTTAACTTGGAGTCTATAAAGCATTGCACCCTCGATCACTGGGTGCCATGCCAGACTCCTGCAGACTTGTCAGTGTATCTGTCTGCTTGTACCTTGTATAGGCAGACAGATGCACACTGTCGGAGACAATAAACTACTACAGCGCTGAACAGCGCCATGGTAATTCATTGAGAACTAAAAGCTAACAGCCGCAAAGGCTGTTAGTACTTGTAGTCTCCCATTCACAGAACTCTGTAAATGAATTACGTGGCCGGGCGTCTCTAGTGACAATATGCGGGGGTAGAAGATCCCCCTCTTGCTGTCAATAGAGACAGTGGAGCGGGCAGCGGCTGCAGGAGTGGGAACAAATGGGTGGAACATGTTCCCAAAGGTGAACTTATCCTTTAACCACTTGCTTACTGGGCACTTAAACCCTATTCCTGCCCAGGCCAATTTTCAGCTTTCAGTGCTGTCGCTCTTTGAATGACAATTGCGCAGTCATGCTACACTGTACACATATGAAATGTTTATCATTTTTTCACACAAATAGAGCTTTCTTTTGTTGGTATTTAATCACTGCTGGGTTTTTTATTTTTTGCTAAAGAAACGAAAAAGCCCAAAAATTTTGAAAAAAAACAGTTTCATAGTTTGTTATAAAATTTTGCAAACAGGTAATTATTCTATTTAATTTATGTGCGTTGATGAGGCTGCACTGATAAGGCAGCACTGATAAGAGACACTGATAGGCAGCACTGATAGGTAGCGCTAGCAACAAGAGAGCAGCACCAATCTGAGTGTAGTATCAGGGTAAAAAGTATCACTTTAATAGTGGTTGCTCTCACAGGAAAGTAGAGTTAAAACCAGCATGTAGTATTAGCCACGTCATATGGGTCCATCCAGGCCGGGAGCTGGAGGCTGCGGTGCCTACACATTGCTGGCAGCGCTGATGGCTTCCGGAGCTCCGGGGTAGTGGACAGCGGGGAGAGCCGAGCGTCACCAGTATAATGGAGGAACTGACAGGGGCCGTGATGGCCCGAGGTTGGAGCATTCGTGCTCCTTCCTCAGGCCTCCCTGGCGGTCATCTTAGATGTGGTTAAGTAGGGAGGGAGGCAGGGCCAGCGGATAGTGAAACTCAGTGTGCCAGCTCCGCCCACCACCCGTGCCCCACAGCGTCTGTAACCACCTCTGGACTAGTGCTGATCATGTGACTATACAGGTTATCTGACATGCACATAAGCAGAGCAATTCAGAGGGGAGGGGGCGCAGTGAGAATCTTGGCAAAAAGGATATAATGAATTGTGAATATAAATAATATGAAAAATATATATATAAATTTATATGAATTAAAATTATATATATATATATATATATATATATACACACAGCTGTATGCAAAAGTTTAGGAACCCCTGACAATTTCCATTGTTGTCATTTATAAATATTTGAGTGTTTGGATCAGCAATTTCATTTTGATCTATCAAATAACTGGAGGACACAGAAATATTTCAGTAGTGAAATGAGGTTTATTGGATTAACAGAAAATGTGCAATATGCATCAAAACGAAATTAGACAAGTGCATAAATTTGGGCACCCCAACAGAAAAATTACATCAATATTTAGTAGAGCCTCCTTTAGCAGAAATAACAGCCTCTAGACGCTTCCTATAGCCTGTAATGTGTGTCTGGATTCTGGATGAATGTATTTTGGACCATTTCTCCTTATAAAACATCTCCAGTTCAGTTAGGTTTGATGGTTGCCGAGCATGGACAGCCCGCTTTAAATCACCCCACAGATGTTCAATGATATTTAGGTCTGGGGACTGGAATGGCCATTCCACAACATTGTACTCGTTCCTCTGCATAAATGCCCGAGTTGATTTTGAGCAGTGTTTTGGGTCGTTGTCTTGTTGAAATATCCAGCCCTGGCGTAACCTCAACTTTGTGACTGATTCCTTAACATTATTCTCAAGAATCTGCTGATATTGAGTGGAATCCATACGACCCTCAACTTTTACCAGATTCTCAGTACTGGCACTGGCCACACAGCCCAACAGCATGATGGAACCTCCACCAATTTTTACTGTGGGTTACAAATGTTTTCTTGGAACGCTGTGTTCTTTTGCCACCATGCATAACGCCCCTTGTTATGACCAAAATGAAGCTGGCTTGTCCAAATGCGCATTTGCATACCTCAAGAGATTCCGTTTGTGGTGTGTGTGCAGAAAAGGATTCTTTCGCATCACTCTCCCATACAGCTTCTCCCTGTGCAAAGTGCGCTGAATTGTTGTACAATGCACAGTTATACCATCTGCAGCAAGTTGATGTTGTAGGTCTTTGGAGGTGGTCTGTGGGCTGTTTTTGACCGTTCTCACCATCCTTCACCTTTGCTCTAAAATATTTTATGTGGCCTGTCACTTCTGGCCTTAACAGGACCTGTGCCTGTGGTCTTCCATTTCCTCACTATGTTCCTCACAGTGGACACTGACAACTTATATCTCTGTGATAACTTTTTGTAGCCTTCCCCTAAACCATAACGTGGAACAATCTTTTTTTTCAGGTCATTTGAGAGTTGTTTTGAGGCCCCCATGTTGCCACTCTTCAGAGGAGAGTCAAAGAGAACAACTTGCAATTGGCCACCTTAAATACCTTTTCTGATGATTGGATGCACCTGTCTATGAAGTTTAAGGCTTAATGAGCCCACCAAACCAATTGTGTGTTCCAATTAATTAGTGCTAAGTAGTTACAGGTATTCAAATCAACAAAATGACAAGGGTGCCCAAATTTATGCACCTGTCTAATTTTGTTTTGATGCATATTGCACATTTTCTGTTAATCCAATAAACCTCATTTCACTACTGAAATATTACTGTGTCCTTCAGTTATTTGATAGATCAAAATGAAATTGCTGATCCAAACACCAAAATATTTATAAATGACAATCATGGAAATTGTCAGGGGCTCCTAAACTTTTGCATACAACTGTATATATATAAATCATGTAAATAATATATATTATTTAAATTGTGACGTTATGCAAGGCACCACAATGGACAGGCGATACTGGTCGCCTCGCATGCGATCATTTTGAGACGATTAGCAGGAGTCCGACCCGGGTTTTGCCGGCCACCATGGCAGAGCTGGTTTCAGCCCGGACTTTCTGGTCCACTCAAGCCCCACACCAGCTGCATATAACCACTAGGAAGAGATCTGACAGGAGCTCACCCTGGGACTCAGTAAGCTAGACTGAGGGAGCTAAGAGCATGTTTGGTTGCTCTAAAAGACTGCAAAAAAGGTAAAGGTTTGCTTTTGTTTGTCTATTCGTAGATGTCTGGGACCAGGCCGACATCATATAGAGAAGTATCCTGTCTGTAATAGTTTAGCGCCAGACGGCAAGTGTTGGTTTTGGCATTTTTGTTTGTTTTAAAAACCTGCAACCTTTTACCACAATACACCTGGCAACCCACCAGACTTTTAAGAAAAGTTGGTCTTTCTGCTACCTTTTTCTTAGGAAAGGTAAATCACAAGAGCTAGTCTCCCACACGTGGAGGTGGCATATTTCCAGCATGGAGGATATATTAAAAGCCCTGCTGCAAGCCAATGCAGCCCAGCGGGAAACGAATCACCAGGTCGCAGAGGCCATTGCAGTTCAGCGGGAGGAGAGTCGCCAGGCTATCGCAGGACAAGTGGCTCAACAGGAGTTGAACAGACAGTTTGCAGAGGCCTTGCTGAAGCTAAAAAAGATGCCCACACCTCCAGTGCCAGTGGAACAAAAATTGATCCATGCCAGTTACCATCTGCAGAAGATGACATCTGCGGATGATGTGGAGGCGTACCTTACCACTTTCGAGAGTTGCTGAGCGGGAAGGTTGGCAAAAAGGACAATGGTCGGGACTGTTAGCACCATTTCTGACAGGTGAGCCCCAAAAGGCCTATTTTGATTTGGACTCAGATAAGGCCCAGGACTATGAGACTCTAAAAATGGAGATACTCGCACGCCTGGGTGTCACCATAGCATTCCAGGCTCAACGGGTGCATCAGTGGACCTACCGCATGGACCAGCCACCCCTCTCCCAAATGTTTGACTTAATCCATCTAACCAATAAGTGGTTACAGCCAGAGGCTTTGCCAGGTCTTCAGATTGTGGAGCGTGTGGTCATGGACCAGTATCTGGGTGCGCTTCCTACGACTTTGAGGAAGTGGGTCAGCCATGGAGACCCAAAAATGGCAACCCAACTGGTGGACCTCGTGGAGAAATACTGTGCGGCTGAGGACTTGTGGTACCCGTCTGCGCCCCACTCCAATGTATCTAGGGGTGCAAAATCGCCCAGCAGATCCGGTAAGACTGTCCCAATACTCAAGGGCGTGGGAAGATTAATAAGACTGCTGTAATAACTAACAAGACTACGGGCTCTAGACCTGGAGACTGGCCAAAACAGCCAGGCAGGTCTTGGGGACCCTTGAGAGGACTGTGTATAGAGCATGTACAGTGCTACCGATGTCATGCACTGGGACAAATTGCTGCCAATTGTCCCCTGAATGATGAACCCATACCATGTGATAATGCTCATATGAAAAGACGCATTTCTCTTTACACAGGTCGCATGTATAGCATCATGTTCAAGGACGCATAATGTGTGTGATTGCTATTGACGGGAAACCCGTCACTGCGCTGCTTGACTCTGGTAGTGTGATAACGTTGATTAAAAGCAGCTGTGTAAATCTGGCAAGGTTACACCCTAGCACTGTCGGGGTCATTTGCATCCATGGGGACACTCATGACTACCAGACAGCACTGGTCGAGATTGACACCCTTTGCGGCAGAGTGACCCATTCAGTGGGAGTGGTACCTTCCCTGCTTCATGAACCCCTAGCGGGGAGGGATTTTCCCCATTTTTGGAGGTTGTGGGAAGGCACATAGAGCCTGGAGGAAAGCGCTCCCCCTGCTGAGGAAGAACGGGAGTTCTCACCAGACCCTTTTGCCAAATGGAAGGAGATTGGTGGCAGGACGGAGGAAGAAGGAGACCCTCTTCCTTTTCCTGTAATGGCTGGGGAGCCGGAGGAGCCGGAAGACAGCTTCCAGCAGGTGGCTAATGTCCCAGACCATGTCTCTGTCCCTGACAGTGAGAGTAAACCGAATGTAGTCCCTGACTTAGAGGTCTGGAGAGAGGACTTCTGTGCAGAACAACTACGGGATGTCACTCTCCTCAGAGCCAGAGAAAACGTGAAGGCGATTGATGGGGAACCTGTGGACCCTAATTGGGAAGTGTATTTTCCCTACACGGCGCTTAAAAATTATTTGTTGTATCAGGTGGTATAACACAGAGAGAACGAACTGGAACAGCTAGTGGTTCCCAAACCCTTCCGCCGGATAGTGCTAGATCTGGCTCATGGTCATGTAATGGGGGGACATTTAGGTATGGAGAAAACCAGGGAGAGAATAACCCAGTGATTCTTCTGGCCTGAGTTGTATGCAGATGTCAAAGAATACTGTAAGTCATGCACTGAGTGTCAAATGACAGCCCTGTCACCCCAGTTTCGTAGTCCCCTTGTCCCACTTCCCATAATTGAAGTGCCATTTGAACAAATTGGCATGGATCTCGTGGAACCAGTAGTAAAATCTGCCCGGGGACACCAGCACATCTTGGTGATCTTCGACTATGCAGCCCGCTATCCTGAGGCCATACCCTTGCGGAATACCTCAGCTAAGACTATCGCCAAGGAACTAGTCCAGGTGTTTAGTCGGGTGGGGATCCCTAAAAAAAATCTTCATCGATCAGGGTACCCCGTTCATGTCCAGAGTCACCAGAGAATTGTTTAAGTTGTAAAAAATCTCCCATCTCCATTTACCACCCGCAAACGGATGTTCTGGTAGAAAGGTTTAACAAGACCCTCAAGAGTATGCTAAAAAAAGGTGGTGGATAAAGATGGGCGAAATTGGGATTTTTTGCTGCCATATCTCATGTTTGCCATATGAGAGGTTCCACAGGCATCTACGGGGTATTCTCCCCTTGAACTCTTGTATGGTAGACATCCCAGGGGGCTGCTATATGTTGCAAGAGAGACGTGGGTAGGAGAGGCCACCCCATATAGAAGTGTTGAAGCGTCATAGAGCACGTCTCCTTGATGCAGGATCGCTTCGCAGCTGAACTTCCCCTTGTATGAGAGCACATGGAGCAATCCCAGAGATGTGACCTTAGCCAACGTCACACGTACTTCTGGTCATAACCTCGGTGGAACGCAAGGAAGTTCCAGCCACCCTCTTCTGACTTCTCTTACTACCAGTAAGTTTACGCTAGCTTTCAGCTAACGGTATATTGCCTGCACCTTACTATTGCTGTTTATTTCTTACACGTACGAACGTCCCGATGGAATACTGACTGGGTGAGTGGGGGAACCCGCTGACCAAGATACTGGAGGGACCACACCCTGAGAGGCCTCATATCCCCAGGACTGCTTGTAGAATCTGAATAGGACTGGGTTATTTGGTGAGTGGGGCTTTGCTGGAGGGGAGCACTAATACCAGTTTCTGGCTCCATCTCCTCACTACCCTGCACCATATTGATTGTTACTTATTGCTGCTGTATTGATGAACGCTATCTTTCTGCACTTTTTCAGAAAGATATACATAATCTGCTGGATTTATTATCAATTGCATTTTGCACCTTATATTTATATTATTAGATATACACATTTACTGTTTTTTGGGGATGGTTATATGCCATTCCTTTTAGTTAATAATATATAATTTTCTATATTTACACCATGATCATTATGATATATTAATCTATATATTTTATTAGTGTACCTGTGAGCACTCTATGCACCATACACACTGAGAATTATATGATCTAATTTGAGCATTTCTGAGCACTTATACACTTTTGCCAATCAGATTTGGACTTCCATTATTGATTTGAATGGTCATTTCCGGCAGCGCCATACCCACTGACTATAATATATACAACCCCAGAGAAGGGTTTACAATCAGTGTGCCAAAACCCGATCTTTCAACCCCGGAGCCAGAGTGCTGGTGCTAGTCCCCACGGTTGAAAGTAAATTCCTGGCAAAGTGGCATTGTCCCTTTGAGATTAGGGAAAGAGTAGGGGAAGTAAACTACAAAGTTTACCAGCCTGGGAAAAGGAAACCGGAGCAGATTTACCATGTTAATCTTCTAAAACCATGGAAGGACAGGGAGAGTTTGTTGGCAGTGCCCATACATCAAAAGGACAGGTTACCCCTAACCCCAGATGTCCCCATAACCGAGCCCTGGTCACTGATGCAACAAAATGACGTTAAGGAATTTGTCAGTAAAAATAGAGACTTTTTCTCTTCCCTACCCATACTGACCACTGTGCTACAACATGACAATCACGGAACCCGGGGTCCGTGTAAATGTAAAACCCTACCGAATACCTGAGGCTAGACAAGAGGCGGTGACGAGAGTAAGAAAAACCATGTTGGAGTTAGACGTGATAGAGGAGTGCCACAGCGCCTGGTCGAGCCCTACTGGTCCCAAAGCCCGATGGCACTATCCGGTTCTGTAACAATTTTAGGAAACTGAATGAAGTGTCTAAGTTTGATGCATACCCGATGCCGTGGGTTGATGAACTTGTGGATAGGGTGGGAGGGGCTCGGTACATAACAACCCTAGACCTAACTAAGGAATACTGGCAGATCCCCCTAACAAAGTCAGCAAAGGAAAAAACTGCCTTCTCTCCCCTCTAGGGGTCCTTTCAATACAAATGAATGCAGTTTGGTCTGCATGGGGCCCTGCATCCTTTCAGAGGATGATGGAAAAGACTTTAAGGCCGCATCGGCCCTATGCAGCGGCCTATCTGTATGATGTCGCCATCACAGCCCAGATTGGGAATCACATCTGCCCGGGGTGCAGGCAGTGGTTGATTCAGAGGGTATGTGATTGGTCAAGGTCTGATTAAGCCCCAAATCAAAAGTGGCCCCAACCGGTGAACAAGAAACAGGTTTGAGCCTTCCTGGGGATTACAGACGCTTCATCCCTGACTTTGCCACCATTGGTGTCCCTCTGACAGATCTGACAAAGGGTAGAGCGTCAGGAATGGTTAAGTGGAATCCCGAAGCTGAGAAGGCCTTCCAGGGTTTGAAGCAAGCCCTTTGTGTACAGCCGGTGCTCGTGACCCCAGACTTCACAAAGGAGTTTGCGGTTCAAACTGACGCCTCTGAGGTGGGACTAGGTGCTGTTTTGTCCCAGATCAGAGGCGGCGAGGAGCACCCGGTCGTCTATTTAAGCAGGAAGCTTAATAGACATGAAAAGAATTATGCCATTGTGGAGAAGTGCCTGGCTATCAAGTGGGCCTTAGAGGCCCTAAAATACTACCTGCTAGGAAGGTCAATCAGGCTAGTCACCGACCATGCCCCCCTTAAGTGGATGTGTAATAACCGGCAGAAAAATAGCCGGGTGACTAGGTGGTTCCTGGCCCTACAGCCATTTAAGTTTTCAGTGGAACACCGGGCTGGAAGGCTCCAAAATAACACTGATGGTCTTTCCCGGGCCCACTGCACAGTTGCTCTGCCCGAGGAGCTTGAACAGAGGGGGGGTATGTGACATTATGTGAGGCACCACAATGGATTGGTGATACTTGTCACCTTGCATGCGATCATTTTAAGGCGATTAGCAGGAGTCCGACCCGGGTTTTGCTGGCCACCGTGGCAGAGCTGGTCCTGGCCCGGACTTTCTGGTCCACTCAAACCCCTCTCCAGCTGCATATAACAACCAGGAAAAGATCTGACAGGAGCTCACCCTGGGACTTAAGTAAGCTAGACTGAGGGAGCCACAAAAAAGGAAAAACCTATGTATTTGAGGACGTCTAAACCTGTTCTACAGAATTTATTTACTGCCTGACCTGCCCATGTGGCCTTCTCTACCTAGGCCGAACCATCAGAACATTACGCAAAAGAACACAGACGTGCAGTTGAAGGAGGCACAGACAACTACAGTGTTCCCAAACACTTCAAGGAATTCCACCAACAATCCTGTGCAGGACTGCTTGTCTGTGTTCTAGAGTCCATCCCCAAGAGTCTGCCCCTGAGCAGAGCGCTACAAGCATCTCTGTGAAAGGGAGACCTACTGGATATATACAGGGTGGGCCATTTATATGGATACACCTTAATAAAATGGGAATGATTGGTGATATTAACTTCCTGTTTGTGGCACATTAGTATATGTGAGGGGGGAAACTTTTCAAGATGGGTGGTGACCATGGCGGCCATTTTGACGGCGGCCATTTTGAATGCAACTTTTGTTTTTTCAATAGGAAGAGGGTCATGTGACACATCAAACTTATGGTGTGCTTGGTTTTAACGTAACTTTATTCTTTCATGAGTTATTTACAAGTTTCTCTTTGTTTACAGCCATTGACATGTACACAGCCACACAGGCCTTACCGTGTACAGGATGTTTTACTCCCCAGTCTATGGTCACAGAGCTGGTTCCACCTATGCTTGCTGGGAGATCTTGTAGAGGCCTTAATGAGCCAGCTCACCTCAGCTGCGCTCATTACTTCTACACCTGCAAGACTCCCCTTATTGGTATAAGTCTGCATAGACTTTAAATCTTGGGCAGATGTACCTGCAATCCTGCACGCAACCCGGTGTCTTTACCCGCCAGCTGTCACTATATATATATATATATATACACATATGCATGTGGATATGTTAATACTGCTTTGACTATGCTCTTACCGTGGCAGTACATTTTTGTAAGCCACACCCAGCCCTCAGATAAATATTCCAAAGCCCTCACAGCAAATTTAGTCCGCTCACAGAAAACACAGCACCCACGCAATGCTATTATAGATGGTTTCAAAGTTTTACCTTGCTCTGCTACTGTCTCTGTTGAGTTATGCCCTTGGGTTAAATTATGCACCTAAAACAACAATGCACTTTAGATAGCAAACCTTGCACAGCTCAGAACCTTGCTTGGACTGTTAGTTGAGCTAAGGACTCTGATGTAAAAGGAGGTGGTGGTAGGAGCTTAGGACTGTTAAAAGAGGGGGAGCGGGATAACTGAGGACTCTATAATGAAAAAGGATGGACTATGATCTCTGATGTAATAAGGGAGTGGGAAAGGGGGCTGAGGACTTCAATATGACAAGGACCCCATTTTAGACTAGGGTCCCTGAAGATTTGCATACTTTGAAATGATGACTTGAATGAAAACCCGTTGAGAAACACTGGTCTGGCTATCCCCTAATGAGAATTAACCGTGAGCATAGCAAAGCCTGCAAATGCATCAACCTAGGTGAACGCATGGGGTGCGACCAATAGGCCAAACTGATGTTGAGTCACAAGCTGATATTTTTGATCCCAGGTCCCGTGGACTCGATGTCCGCCGGCAACCCGCAATCACGGTACACAGAGGCAGAACGGGAATCTGTAAACAAGGGGGATCCCCATTCTAACAGGGGACATCTCAGAGATCTGCCATTCCCAGTGATCGGAAAGAGCGATCTCTTTGTTGCCCCAGGTAGCACACCCCCTTACAGTTAGAACACGCTGAAGGAACACAGTTAACCCCTTGATCGCCTCCTAGTGTTAACCCCTTCCCTGCCAGTGTCATTTATACATTGATCAGTGCATTTTATAGTACTGATCAATGTAAGAATGTCACCGGTTCCCAAAAAGTGTCACATAGGGTCAGATTTGTCCACCGCACTGTTGCAGTCCCATAAAAAAAAAAAAAAAATCGCAGATCGCCGCCATTACTAGTTAAAACATTAAAAAAAGTCCATAAATCTATCCCCTATATTGTAGTCACTATAACTTTTGTGCAAACCAATAAATATACGCTTATAGAGATTTCTTTTTGCCAAACACATGTAGCAGAATACATTTTTTTTTATATTTTTGGATATGTATCATATCAGAAAGTAAAAAATATTGTTTTTTTTTTTCAAAATTGTCACTCTTTTTTTGTTTATAGCACAAAAAATAAAAACCACAGAGGTGATCAAATACCACCAAAAGAAAGCTCTATTTGTGGGGGGAAAAAATTTTTTTTATGGGTACAACGTCGCACGACCGAGCAATTGTCAGTTAAAGCGACACAGTGCCGAACCACAAAAAATGGCCTGGTCATTAAGGGGGTAAATCCTTCCGGGGCTGAAGTGGTTAACCACTTAAGGACTGGAAGGATTTCCCACATTAGGACCACAGCACTTTTTACAATTCTGCACTGCATTGCTTTAACTGAGAATTGTTTGGTCGTACAACGTTGTACCCAAACAAAATTGATGCCCTTTTTTTCCCACACAGAATTTTTTCTTTTGGTGATATTTCATCCCCTCTGCATCACTTCTGATCACCGCTATTAACAAAAAAAGAGCGACAATTTTAAAAAGAAAAACAATATTTTTTGCTTTTCGCTATAATACATATCCAAAAAACCCAAAATGTATTCATCAGTTTTGGCCGATATATATTCCTATTTGTGGTAAAAAAAAAAATTGCAATCGTTTATTGATTGGTTTGCGCAAAAGTTGCCGCGTTTACAAACTGAGAATTTATGGCGTTTTTACTATTTTTTTTTTTACTAGTAATGGCGGCGATCTGCGATTTTTATCGGGACTGTGATATTGCAGTGGACATGTCAGACTATTTAAATATCCACTGTTTACTGTGTAAATGTCATTGGGGTTAACCTGCAGGGGGTGATCCAGGGGTTAACTGTGTTCCCTAGGCGTGTACTAACTGTGAGGGGACTGGGCTGTGAGGGGCATGAGAGATCTAACTGGTCCCAGTGACAGGGATCAGTAGATCCCTCACATGCCGCCTGACAGAGCGGGGGACCGCCATGTTTGCATTGGCGGTTCTCCGTTTTCCTTCTCTGCCAGTTCATCGCGGGTAGCTGGCGGACATCGAGTCCACCGGACCCGTGGCCACACTGCTGCAGAGTGCGGCAGGCATGAGAGCGCGCAGCCGGCGGTGCGCTCCCACCCGCTAGCCACGCACGAGCGAGCGGCTGTTTATAAACGGCAATTTGCGGGACAGCGCCACTCTGCAGCAGTAAATGTACGCGAGCCGGCACGTACAAGCTCTGCATTTTAAGTCAGCAATCATATTAACAACTCATTAGAACACCTTTTGGATAAAAGGAGAGGGGGGCACACCAAACAGCTATGAAAAACCTTGACTGACAAGGATCTAGGCTGTCAGTGTCAGGTCCTTTAGGAGGGACACTGCAAGCCACCCAGAAACTGTCAGCAGTTCCTTAACTTGAGAGACACAATGCAGTGGGAATGCCCCCTTCGTGCTTGGGATTAGATATATTGCACTGTTTAACCACTTGCCTACAAGGCACGTTTACCCCCTTCCTGCCCAGGCCAATATTCTGCTGTCACAGTTTGAATGACAATTGCACAGTCATGCAACACTGTACCCATATGAAATTTTTATAATTTTTTCACACAAATTGAGCTTTCTATTGGTTGTATTTAATCAAGCCTGGGTTTTTTAGGTTTTTGCTAAATAAAACGAAAAAAGACCAAAAATTAAAAAAACAAAAACATTTCAGCTTGTTATATTTTGCAAACAGGTAATTTTTCTCCATCACTGATGTGCGCTGATGAGGCTGTACTGATGGGCACCGATGAGGCGGCACAGTGTTTGATCCCCAAGCAAAATATGATTTAGCATTTGGCGGAGAAACCCTTGTTGGCAAGCACACAGGCAAGACATTTCTTGTAGTTGGTGAACAGGTTTGCACACATCTCAGGAGGGATTTTGGTCCACTCTTCTTTACAGATCTTCTCTAAATCCTTAAGGTTTCTTAGCTCTCTTGGCAACTAGTTCCAGCTCAGAAAATTTATGGAAGGAGTGAAACTTCGAATTGCCAAGCGACAGCCAAGAAAACTTAAGGATTTAGAGAAGATCTGTAAAGAAGAGTGGACCGAAATCCCAAACAAGGGTTTCTCCATCAAGTACTAAGTCATGCTTTGCTTGGGGATCCAATACTTATTTTATTCAATAAACTGCAACTCAATTTATACCATTTATATTGTGTTTTTTTCTGGATTTTTGGTTGATATTCTGTCTCCATCATTACAAATACACCTATGATTATGATAAAAAAAAAAAAAAAGATAGACCCTTTGTTTCTTTGTAAGTGGACAAACTTACAAAATCTGCAGGGGATCAAATAATAATTTTCCCCACTGTGTCATTGATCGCCACCATTACTAGTAAAAAAAAAAAACATTAAATAAATAAAAATATCCCATAGTTTGTAGACACTATAACTTTTGCGCAACCAATCAATATATACTTATTGGGATTTTTTTTTACCAAAAATATGTAGCAGAATACATATTGACCTAAACGAATGAAGAAATTTGATTTTTTTTACACTTTTTTTTATTGGATGTGTTTTAGAGCAGAAAGTAAAAAATATTGTTTGGTTTTTTTTAAGGTCACTGTACGTGGCAACAAGAACCAACCAGGATAGAATATTAACTCTTTAGGCGGCGACTGCTGAAATAGGGGCAAAATGGATATCAAATTGTAGTAGCTCCTTGCCACTCAGCTTCAGACAAAAAAAAAAGACTGGGCACACCATAAGCTGCGCCATGGCTCTGGACCTGGACAGTGCTCTGCAACTGATATTGGCAGAGCCCAGTGCTTGCGGGTAACATTCAACGGTAATACCGCAGTCTTCGGTCCAGCAGGGTCAGGGTACAGCCTCCAAGGCAGCTCAGAGAATTAGCCGATCTGGATAGTTGCAATGTCAGTTTAGTGGTGTGTAGATGAAGTAGTGTATCCCCAAGGCCCTCAACGTTTTAATCTATTTATAAATGATATAAAGTTTAGGATAAAACTCACTTCTGTGTTTGAAGAGGACACCAAGCTAGGTAGTGTAATAAGGTCTACAAAATGCCTCATGCAGACCTGAATGTACTGTTTGTTTTGGTGACTATATGTATGGGAAATGAGGTTTAATGTTGATAAATGTAAAGGTATGCACTTGGGGGCTAAAAACTTGCATGCATCATACATCAGTCAAAGATCAAGTAGAATCTCGTTGTTCTGGTAGATCACATGCTTAACAACTGTATGCAACGCCAAGCTGCAGTTTCAAGCAAAATACTTTCTTATTAAGAGGTATGAACTCCAGGGGGAGAGATATAGGGGTTGATTTACTAAAGGAAAATAGGCCGTTCACTTTGCAAGGGAAGTTGCCCCAGAGCTTAATAAATGTGGTGAAGTTTTACTATGCAAAGATTGCTCAATCATGTTCAAGGAAAATAAAAAAGCAGCACTTTTTTTGCTTGCACATGACTGGATGATGGATATCAGCAGAGCTTTACCTCCATTCACTAAGCTCTAAAACTTCCCTTGCAAAGTTAACAGTCTACATGTCTTTAGTAAATTAACCCTATAATATTGCCTCTATCTCACCTGAAATATGCAGTTCAGCTTTGTGTAGCATTCCACAAAAAAGGATGATGTAGAACTTGAGGATGAAAAAATATATATAAAAGCGCCAACCTTATGTGTTAAACATATTAAATCATATGCATAATAGGTGTGCAAAATAAGTGAATAATTAACATAATATAAACCTCCACCAATGGTCTAAAATCAATATTCCGAATCCTAAATCATCTAATACAAAAGTCCATTGATGTCCATCAAATTAATATGAAAAATCTATAAGTGATAAATGTGCTCTTCAGTGCTTCAAACGATATAAAGTGCCACAACACGCGTGCCAGGTGCCAGGATCCCACTGGTGTCCCTACTCACCAGAGCGAGTGGACCCACTGCTTTGCAGTCAGCAGGTCTAAAATCGCAGAGTGACAACAACCGATGATTCCTGGCTGGACACCGAAGCTAAGGATAAGCCTCCTCCCCCGTGATGACGCTTTGACACAGGAAGCGAAACGCGTTGACGTCACTTCCGGTCCTCCGTGGTTGATCGCATCAAGTCCGCCGGCGGCTTGTGTGGGGCGGGAGCCCGTTCAACCAGTCTGCACATTCGGTACATGAGACGCTATTTTAAAGATGCTATCTTGTAAGTAAGATTTTATATGCGCAAATAAAAGTTTTTATACGGGTTACACTATGTTGGTCCCCTTGTTTTCCTGAGTTACCAAAGGTTGGGCAACAGATGGGAAAGAGGCTTATCACCAGCTCCAGTGCTCACTAAGGCCTGCCATTGAAGGGGAAGGAGGCTTATCCTTAGCTTTGGTGTCCAGCCAGGAATCATCGGTTGTTGTCACTCTGCGATTTTAGACCTGCTGACTGCAAATCAGTGGGTCCACTCGCTCTGGTGAGTAGGGACACCAGTGGGATCCTGGCACCTGGCACGCGTGTTGTGGCACTTTATATCGTTTGAAGCACTGAAGAGCACATTTATCACTTATAGATTTTTCATATTAATTTGATGGACATCAATGGACTTTTGTATTAGATGATTTAGGATTCGGAATATTGATTTTAGACCATTGGTGGAGGTTTATATTATGTTAATTATTCACTTATTTTGTACACCTATTATGCATATGATTTAATATGTTTAACACATAAGGTTGGCGCTTTTATATATATTTTTTCATTTGTTATTCGCAGTGTTCTGCTGGTTTATAGCAGCCTTCCTAAGGGAAGAATATTCCCTTACTTAGGAGTGCAAACACAGTTTTGGTCCACGGCGACGGAATTTCTTTGCCTTTTTAGAAGTGGCATTTAAGGGGGGCATATGATCACCCTGAATAAATAAATGATCCATGCACTAAGCTTGGTGCAAAGTTGTTCACTTTAGAGTCATTGCAAAAGACAAGGGGAAACTCTGTGCCTGGAAGAAAAGTTTCAACTTCTACATATGAAAAGGCTTTTTCACATTGAGGTGTGAACATGTAGAATAAGAATGCCTCAGGAGCTCACTTGATGGTTTAAAAGGACATGTTTATAACCTCCCTGGTGGTATGATTGTCAGATTTTTGCGTCTCAACGGGGTACATTGTTTCCCATAGAAATTTGGCGTTTTATAGTGTAGGTAGGGATGCATCGATACCGGTATCGGTGGCCGAAACTCGGCCTTTTCATGAGTATTGGTACTCGCGAAAATTGGCCGATGCCGGAAACCAATACCGGAAGTGGGTGTAAGTGACGTCGGCGGTGCGGATGTCGGGAGCAGATAAAGATTTCCGGCCCTCCATTTTGCAGTGAGTGCTGATACATAACTCATGTCTCTGGCTGTGCTGCTGTCTGTCTCATCCAGGCTGTCTGTCAATGGCGATCAGCGTGGTTACACCATGTCCCGCATGGCGATCGGTGAGTGAGTGCTGTGTTGATGTCTCCTTTCTTGCAGCCAGTGAGTGTTAGCTGTGCATGTCCCACACCACAGTCAGTCTCTCTCTCTCTCAGCCAGCTTACATGACAGCCAGTGAGTGTTACCTGTTACATGTCCCACACAGCATGTCTCTCTCAGCTAGCTTACATGGAGGCCAGTGTCAGTGAGTGTAACAGGTTACATGTCCCACACCACAGTCAGCCTGTCTCTCTCAGCTAGCTTACATGGAGGCCAGTGTCAGTGAGTGTAACCTGCTACATGTGCCACAACACAGCAAGCATGTCTCTCTTAGCTAGCTTACATGGCGGCTAGTGTCAGTGAGTGTAACCTCACCTGTTACCTGTGCCACATCACAGCAAGCATGTCTCTCTCAGCTAGCTTACATGGCAGCCAGTGTCAGACAGTGAGTGTTACCGGTTACGTCCCACACCACAGTCAGCTTAAAATGACGGCCAGTGAGTGTTACCTGTTACATGTCCCACACCCACAGCATGTCTCTGTCTGCTTACATGGAGGTCAGGGTGTAACTTACCTGTGTTACATGTCCCACACCTCACCCACAGCACAGCATGTCTCTCTCTGCTTATTACTACAATACATGGAGGCCAGTGAGTGTTACAGGCTGTTTGTTAACATGTCCCACACCCACATGTCTCTTGCTTACATCATGTGTCCTATTGTCCCCTGTCCAGCTGTGTATGTAATGTGCACCCTTTCCTTTACAATTCAACTATTAATTTCATGCTGCAGTCTGCAAGTGTTTTTTTTTTTTTAACAAATGCATTTTATTTTTGTATGCCTTTTTTTTTATTTGCACCTTGGCCTAGCATTTGTCCATCTAGTCCCATGGTATTGTGCAGTTTTTATTTTTTTTTGTAGTGTTCTGCTTCAAGTTCTGTTACCACACCCCAAGCGCATACCAGATGGATTTCCTGTTCCTTGGCTATACCAAGATGCATGCTGCTCACATGGCTGCAGGAAGAGCAAGCAACAACAATTGGTGAGTGCAGCAGAGCTTTATTTCCAGTTTTCCATTATTTTTGAAAATCGGTCAGAGGTTTGTCTTACTGAGTTAGAAGTATCACAGGTGAACGTTTGAAAAACCATGGCATTTTTAAAGGCTCAAAAATGTTTTCTTTTTTTTTTCTCCTCCCCAGAGACGTATTTATTTCAGGCTTTCAGTGTAAGGGATGCCAGCAAAATATCAGCAGTTTGGAAGTATTTTAAAATTAGTGAAACCAACTCACGCATTGCAGACTGCAAACTTTGTTCTGCTAAAATATCAAGAGGAGGATTAAAAGTTAGTTCTTATAATACCAGTAATCTAATAAAACACCTCAAAATTAAACACAAGACTGAGCATGGAGAATTTACCACCACTACCAGCACTGGCACTCAGCAGCTGACACTGCAGCAAACCCTTTCAAGACGTGAAAAATATTCTATGGATAACCCAAGGGCTATGAAAATATTGGAGGCAGTTACCCAATTCATCATTCTTGATGATCAGCCACTATCAATAGTTGACAATGTGGGTTTTCACCGACTTCTGAATCTTTTGGAGCCTAATTACGAAATTCCCAGTCGCCGTTACATCACAGATGTCATCTTGCCTCAATTACACAACACAATGAAGAAACACATTACCAACATGCTGCAGGACGACATAAAGGCTATCGGTTTCACCATGGACATTTGGAGCAGTAGTGTAAGTCCTGTGTCTGTAATTCGCTTAACTGCTCAATGGATTGATGGCAATTTCTCTCTTCAGCAAGTCATGCTCCATGCAAAGAAATTTCAAGGCTCTCACACAGGCCAAGCTATAACGAGCATACTTGAAGAAATGCTTGACATTTGGGCCATTCCCAAAAGTTCTGAAAAACAGAGTGGTCCCCTTGCAACTCTCAATTTAGAGTAGGTCAAAGAAATTGTGTTGCCTCCCCAGTACAAATAATGTTACAAGGAAAAGGCCGCAGGGATTTGACAGAACACTGATATCTAAAAAATAATTCAAATAGTAAAAAAGTATACAGTTTATTTGATCAAAGTTAAAAAGAGTCCCACATGGAAAGGTGACCCTAGGGTCACAGCACAAAACCATGAAATACAATTAAAATATGAACCACCTAATACATTATACTAGTGCAGGAGCTGGCAAACCCTCAGGCATATAGTGCATCCTGGTGTACAGAGTTTGGCTCCATCTCCAACATGTTTCAATTATTTCATATTTCTTCCTCAGGGAAGACACTGTATAACGTGGTTCTGAAATATAAAAACATGTATAAATATATAGCAGAAAGAGTCATAACATTAGATAAAGTGTAATAGGTAGGACATGGTAGTTATCATAACACATACAAATATATATATACACATTGACAGGCTAATCATGATGGATGTGGGTCTGTCCCAGTCGTGTGCCGATACTTACCCTAGTGTGTTAAAAGGTAAAGGCCAGACTCAATCAAGTGAGGCCAGGGCAAGGGTAGCCCAACATACTTTAGAAGGATCCATAAAGGCCGAAAGACAAAAGTGGGTCAACCGAGTGCTGAGGGGACCCTCGATTGGTCACAGGTCCACCTCCCCCCCACCAGGCTCCAAGAACTTTCTCCCACAAGAATCAATTTGAGGGAACGGACCAAACCCAGACAGAGCACCTACGGATAGAAATATATAAATTATATATGGGTTATTGGGACATAGTGGATAAATCTCAAGGACATAAGGAGCTTGGTCTTTACTTACTGCGTAGGCGAGTGACCCATTGGTGTATAAACACCACGCATAGATGTAGACAAAAGAACCTGTAATTACATGTCTATATTAATGGATAACCAGTTCAGTGTGTTGCCATGTAGAAAGGTACTAAGTATGAGAGAGAGCAAATCCCTGTAGTGAGGGGTACTCCATAAGCGTGTGTGCTGAAGGCTCATGTCACTTACCCTTCTAGTGTATGGTTTCACCCCACCAACAGATAGTGATGAGTGTAATGGCGGCACAAGCTCCAAGTCAGGTGGCTTGATACAAATAGGAGAGTCCCCTCCCAAAGTGGGAGGAGACGCTCCACAGTATAGAGTGTGGATGTGAATTCCCGTTGGGGGGGCTGCGCGCCACCGTTGCCCCCATGTAGAATCTGTAGGGCACGGGGGGCTTTGTGGTTGTCCCAGTGATTCCCCGCCACGTCACGCAGCTGCGTCTGTCGGCACCGGTGAGCCTTCAGCACACACACTTATGGAGTACCCCTCACTACAGGGATCTGCTCTCTCATACCTAGTACCTTTCTACATGGCAACACACTGAACTGGTTATCCATTAATATAGACATGTAATTACAGGTTCTTTTGTCTACATCTATGCATGGTGTTTATACACCAATGGGTCACTCGCCTACGCAGTAAGTAAAGACCAAGCTCCTTATGTCCTTGTGATTTATCCACTATGTCCCAATAATCCTTATATAATTTATATATTTCTATCCGTAGGTGCTCTGTCAGGGTTTGGTCCCTCAAATTGATTCTTGTGGGAGAAAGTTCTTGGAGCCTGGTGGGGGGAGGTGGACCTGTACCTCTGTGACCAATCGAGGGTCTCCTCAGCACTCGGTTGACCCACTTTTGTCTTTCGGCCTTTATGGATCCTTCTAAAGTATGTTGGGCTACCCTTGCCCTGGCCTCACTTGATTGAGTCTGGCCTTTACCTTTTAACACACTAGGGTAAGTATCGGCACACGGCTGGGACAGACCCACATCCATCATGATTAGCCTGTCAATGTGTATATATATGTATGTGCTATGATACCTACCATGTACTACCTATTACACTTTATCTAATGTTATGACTCTTTCTGCTATATATTTATGCATGTTATATTTCAGAACCACATTATACAGTGTCTTCCCTGAGGAAGAAGTATGAAATAATTGAAACTTCGAAACATGTTGGAGATGGAGCCAAACTCTGTACACTAGGATGCACTATATGCCTGAGGGTTTGCCAGCTCCTGCACTAGTATAATGTATTAGGTGGTTCATATTTTAATTGTATTTCATGGTTTTGTGCTGTGACCCTAGGGTCACCTTTCCATGTGGGACTCTTTTTAACTTTGATCAAATAAACTGTATACTTTTTTACTATTTGAATTATTTTTTGGATATCAGTGTTGTGTCAAATCCTTGTGGGCCTTTTCCTTGGAACATCATTCCCAAAAGTTCTGTCCATGTGGTAGTCCGGGATAATGCCAGGCATATGATAAAAGGTGTGGAAGATGCTGGTCTTCATGTGTGGCACATACTGCAGCTGGCTGTCTCAGAGGGTCTTTTATCACAGCGCAGCATTAAGGATGCTGTGGGAGTTGGGCGCAAAATAGTTGCCCACTGTAAACATTTAACCTGGCATATTATCGGCTGCAAGACATTCAGCTCCAACTTGGTCAACCCATGAAAAGACTTCAACAAGATGTTCAGACTCACCGGAACAGTGCATTTTACATGCTGCAGTCTCTGAGCAGAAGCGGGGATTGGAGTATGTCAGAACATGAGCTACCTGCAACTATCACTGCAAATCAGTGGAATCTCATGGAAAAGATGATCAATGTCTTGGCTCCCTTTGAAGAATTGACTCGGCATGTGAGTTGTTCAGATTTTTTTTGCCTCAGATATAATTCCTGAAATCACAGTGCTACAGAGATTGTTATCAAAAGAAATAGATGAGGACGACGGTGTTAAAATGACGAAGAACACGTTGCTTGCTGCTTTGCAGAAACACTTCTTTGGCATGGAGCAAAACCCACTCTACTGCACCGCTACCTTACTTGATCCAAGGTAGGTAATTGCTACTGCCTACTAATATATCATGCCTTGCTCTGTTTTTGGTTACTTCATTTCCAACCGATCAAACTCTTTTTGCTGGGTCCCCCCGCGGCACTCCTGGCTCCTTCCCTTATAGCAGTAGGCCACTCCTGGCTCCTTCGCTTATAGCAGTAGGCCACTCCTGGCTCCTTCCCTTTAGCAGTGGGCCCACAGCAAGCTTCCACAGTTGTTGTTGCTGCTGCTGGCCTTGCATGATTGACATTGTTGTCTTGCTTTTCCTTCTTCTTCTAGATATAAAGACCGGTTCTTCTCAAATACAGATTCTGGCAGGCAGGCCAAAGAAATGTTCCTGCTGAAATTGCAAGAAATATCTGTACAGGTAGCTACACACGGCAAACCACCATCCGCAAAAAGGCTCCCACTGACCAACAGTCAAGTACCACATCTACTACTACTACCAGCAGTGTGGACAGTTTTTCAAGAAATTGCTTGTTCATCTACATTTGAGAACAGTGCCCCCACAGCTGCTACCATACAACTCGAAGCATATCTTGGAGAGGTCACTGTGCCTTGTTCGGACAAACCTCTTGGGTATTGGGCAGTCAATAACCTGCAATTTCCCACTCTGGGCCAAATGGCACAAAAATATCTTTCAGCTCCTTGCAGTAGTGTGGAAAGTGAGAGATTGTTCAGTGCAGCATCGCAAACTCTGACTGACACCAGAAACCGTCTTCTAACTGAACATGCAGAGGTTCTTTTGTTTCTTAAAAAAAAAAACTTGACACTTGCATTTGAATTGGAAAAGTAACACCTGTCATGTACTGCACAAGGCATCATGCTCAGTTGCACACTTCAGCTCATCCTCAAAGCAACTGTTCCAACTTTTTGTGAGCTGTAGAATAAGCAGCTACTTTCAACGGCTATTGTGCGTGAGACCTTATTGCAGTCCTCGGTCCTTTCCATCCTTGAATGAACAAATCTGTTTCTTTCACAAATTTCTTAAGTTGAAGTAGAAACAAGCGCCTAAAAAAAGGTTCTGAAAAAAAGTTTACACATTTTTTTTACAAAATAATGTAAGTTTTGAGGTTCTGTTCTAGAACTTCAAGTTCATCCTCCTCATGCCTTACATTATTTATCTAAACTACTACTGGATTGCACTGTGCCACTTGGGTTGTGAAGTTGAACTGTTCTCATGTCATCAATGACATTTTTTTTCTGTAAAATCTGAGATTTCATATTTTTTCAAGGCAAAAAAAAAAAAAATCACACAGTTGGACAATGCATCTCAAAGCAGCTACTCCTCCAGGTGTCTGTGAGCTGTTTCTCTCCCTGTTAACTCCCCTCCATAGTTAGACTGACTGTGCAATGGACACAGGTTAAGTCACACTATATGCAGTTTCTGCTGGAGTCTAGTGTTAGGAAAGTTTACTGGCAGAAAAAAATCCAAGGTTTATCTTTGCTGCCTGTAAACTGCCCTGTCACTCAACTCCTAGCTGAAACTGCATATAGCGTGCAATGGACAGCAGTCAGTCACATAGGCTAACTTGGAGGGGGGAGTCAACAGGCAGAGTAAAGCTCAAGTGCCTGGAGGAGCAAGCAGCCACTTTGAGCTGCATTGTGCATGGCCTTACTATAATGATATGCTTGAGGTACTGTTCTTGCTCCTCATGCCTAACATTATTTAATGAACTGTATTGTATTGCAGGCTGCAGCACTTGGGTTGTGAACTTGATGTGATGTAAGTAACTAAGTTTAAACATGATGACATTTATATTCTCTGAAATTTTAGCTTTTTTCAAGGCAAGGCATCATGCACAGTTGAACAATGCAGCTGCTCCGGTTGTATCAGCTGTTTGAGCCATTTCTCTGTGTTAACTCTCCTTAACTGCCTATGGCCAAGCATGCATTGCACACTATAGGTCTTCTAGGAGTTTAGTGGCAGGGAAATTTACAGGCAGAAAAAATTCCTAAGGTTTCATTAGTATTTTTTTTCTTCTGCCTGCCTGCCACTAAACTCCCGAAACACCTATAGTCTGCAATGTCTGGCCAATGGACACATAGCATAGCCATTGGCTAACAACATGGAGGGGAGTTAACATGCAGAAAAATGTCTCAAACACCATCAGCTGTTTTGAGCTGCATTGTGCATGAGGCCTTACTGGCACTGCAGTGCTATGGCTACTAAGTGATAACACATCCTCCTTTCCATCCTGGAACAAATAATTTGTTCTGTGACTGTCTGTGAAATGTGTTTCTTTCACAAATGTGTAAGAAGTTGCACTAGAAACAAGCACACAACGTGTTTTTTTTTTTTACAAAAGGCTGTCTTTTTGAGTTTTTGACTGAGTCAGAATGATACTGTTCTAGTTCCTGTTCTGTTCTTACTCCTCCTCATGCCTAAACTACAGAACTGTATTGCACTTGGTTGATTGTGAACTTGTGATGTTTACATTATTGACATTATTTACAATGTTCTGTGCAATTTGAGCTTTCAGAACTTTTTTGGCAGGCAAGTTCCAGTTCTTCATTTCCCAAAGAAAACAAACAGAAATCTTCTTTCCCTTTTAAAAAAATGGTCACATGACCAAAACAAAATAGGTATCGGTGATTACCTAAGGTAAAGTGTCAGTAATCATACTCGGTGCCAAAAAAGTGGTATCAGTGCAACTAAATTGTAGGCCTGTAATTCTTAGGAATAACTCACTTAAATCTGTCCAAACAAAATCATAAATTATAATATATATGAACTATAAATAAATTATCAAAAATTATAAAACAATAGTAATATCAAAAAATGACAAATTTCATCACCAGTCAGCATCTCTCAATTCTGCAGGTGATTCTTATTTACTATCGCTGTTTTCTAGCTGGCCAAAAATTATTTTTGATGTAAAGGGACGCTTTTTGGATGCCATGGACATTCTCAAGTTTACAGGCAGAAAGAATGGCATATTTAATATAAAAGTGCATGCTGGGCACTGGACAAAGCACTAGGGACAAATGGGATGTGAAATGGTTTGATACAGTAATATAATCTAACAGATTACAGTGTACTGTATGTGTTATGTGTGTTTCACGTTTTGAATAATCCGCCGGGCTCCGCCCCCATGCAACGTGATGCTTGCAGGTAACGGAGCCCCGAACCCAGAGGCATCGGCGAAAGACTCCACCAGAGGACACAGCGGGGGGACATTGCAGGATCCAGGGGACAAGGTAAGTAACTTTGCCTGGATACTGTGATGTGATCCCAAGTGTGGCTCGGGGTTATCGCTTTTGGTAATGAAAACTCACCTCAAGCCACACTCGGAATAACCACCAAAATAAATACACAAATGGCTATTGAAACTTAAAAAACAAAAATTACTTTGTAAGGAGCAAATTGGACAATGCTTTAAAAGCGTTGCCTTTTTCATTCCTCTGGATCAACTGTGAGTTTAGCGTTCTGTAAATGCAGGTTCTTTATTTTTCTATTGGTTGACTTTTTTGATCTTGTGTCTTTTTTCAACCTAACTATATTAAACTGTAAGTAAAGGCAAAACGGGATTTTTTTCTACCTACCGTAAAATCCCTTTCTCCGTTCATTGACGGACACAGCAGCTCCATAGACCATTGGGTTATGCTGCCCTCTTCAGGAGTGGACTAGGCAGAACATGCAGTTCAACAAAAAGCAGACACAGCCCCTCACAGGGGGCAGTCCTCACTGGTAGTAACCCTCCACCCTACAACAGCTAGCTCAGTTCTTAACAAGCAGTACAAACTTGAACAGGAGGAGTGGGTGCTGTGTCTGTCAGTGAACTCAGAAATTTTTTTCTCTGAGGGATTTTAGGGTAAGCAGAAAAAATATCCAGTTTTCTCTTCCTTTCATTGATGGACACGGCAGCTCCATAGACCATTGGGACATCCCAAAAAAGTTGTCAAAACGAGGGCTGGGTAACGAAACAAAAAGCTTCACCCAACAGAACCAAAAAATGCGTCTCACACAGCGCTTGCAAAACCTTGCGGCCAAATGCAGCATTCGAGGATGACAAAACCTCAACTTTGTAAAATTTTGAAAAGGTGAGCACGGAGGATCAAGTAGCCACCTTGCACACTTGAGACAGACGCCTGATGTTGAAAATCTAAACTAAACTAAGGCCTAGGTACCAGGTAGACCAGGCACTCCCCACCCCAAAATGTTGTGCAGGCTTCCTGCAGGAGGGTAATCCCAGGAGGACTCACCACCTCAAACTATCCCAAGGAGAGGAGGCCGTGCCTGCTGCTGCCCACTGCTGACGCTGTCTTGACTGCTCCACACATGCTTCTGTGTCTCTGTGCCTTGCTGGGGGGGGAGAAAAGGCGCCAGCCTAAGCTCAGGTACCGCCCCCTTACACAGGAGCCAGATCGCGTGCACAGGCCACAAGAAAATGGCCGCCGGGCACACTAGAGGCAAATCCATGCGGCCGACCACAACAAAATGGCGGCTGCGAGGCAGGATGAGGCAGGAGGGTGAGTGGTACAGCTAAAAACCCCGGACACCACAAGGGGACCCCAGTGGCAGCGCAGCACCGGAAGGGGGTGGGTGAGGGGGGTGAAGAGGGAGGGGGGAACCAGCCTGCCAGCCTAACACCCCGGGAGGGAACCCGCCTGCTCCCCCCATACCCCAGCAGGAGAGGGGGAGTGTACTTACCCATCCAGTCGTGCGGTAGCGAGTATCCCACCCGAGACAGATCTGCCTCCCTGTCCATTCTGGGGGAGCGGTCGGCCATGGTAGCAATGTGACACTAACCCAATTGCCCGGTCATATGTGCTCCAGTGGGACGTTTAACCCGTGGGCCGCTCAGTCCGGTTAGGGGCCTGTCGCGGACGATCCAGCGTGGAGCTAAGGTCTGCGCGTGCTCACTGGCCAGGCTGGGGAGACTACCTGGATCTATATTATCCAGCCTGTCGCCCAGCACTTAATTGCAGTCTTCATCGTGAAAACACAGCAGAAGTGGAACCAAAATCAGAGGTACCACAGGTCCCAGCAGGGAGCCAGATCCTTACTTCTTGCACTAGGCAAACTAAGCTAGCTGTTGCAGGGTGGAGGGTTACTACCAGTGAGGACTGCCCCCTGGGAGGGGCTGTGTCTGCTTTTTGTTGAACTGCATGTTCTGGCTAGTCCACTCCTGAAGAGGGCAGCATAACCCAATGGTCTATGGAGCTGCTGTGTCAGTCAATGAACGAAAGAGAAAACCTTTTTTAGAGTAGGAGAGGGTTATAACCCGCGTCAGTTTTTTTTTTTTTTGCCATCTATGTCCCATTTGGGAGATTTCCCTTCACTTTATGTCCCAGAGCCAAAACAGGAAGTGAGAGGAAATCCCTTCAAAGTGAGTGAATCCCGGTATGTCATCAGGGTCACAAGAACTAGTCTCTCCATTGGAAGACTTCCCCTCAAATCAGTGTTTGGATGTCAAAACAGGACAGAGGGTGAATCTCCCCAATAGGGGGTACAAACAGCAATAACAACTGATAAGGCTTATAATTCCTCCTCACTCTATCCAAAACTAGGAAAAAGTTTTGTGTCACACTTACTTTAGGTGTTTTATTTTGAACATTTGATAAAAAATGACACTGAAGCTTTAGAAAGGCCAAATAAATGACCCTTCAGTTAAAATGTTTAAACACATAGCACATACTTTACATAAAACTACTAGCACTTGGATTTGACAAAGTGCTTCCTATCCAGTTTAATTTATTATACCATGGTAAAGTGAAAATTGAGGACAAAATTACAAAGAAAGCAAGGAACTATACAGTTCATAAAATTACCTGATATGAATTATATTTCATAACATTATATTCTATTTAAATGGATTTTGTTCATGCCCAAAACTAGCAGTAGGGTCTTTGGAAGCTAATAATTTAAAATCTAAAATACACATTATATGCAGTTGTGAAACAAAGTTCATCTTGTTTAGCACTCAAATTTACTTACTATTTTCACAACTAATGCAACACAGACAAAATATTTCATTATCATACATTTTTTAGAAGGAAACAATCATAATTATAATTCAAAATTCAAGCACTGCGTGGGATCTTCCCATCAAACATTAAAAGATTCCTTCATTTCAGCTTTAAAAAATAATCTTCAGGAAAATCTGGTACACAGAGTTCATCTACTGGTGCAAGAGGACATGAATTGTTTTTTTCCCTCATGCAAATGTATAGGTCAGTATTTACAAATGACATTTTCTGTTAGGTTGATGATATATACAAGGTTTCTATTTAAGGGCCGGTTCACACCAGAACGCGGTGCAGGAAACCTGCATTTGGTGTGCATTTCTCACACTGTGTTCAAAATGGACTGCAGTTGTGATCTGCAGTTGGTATCAATAATGAGGTAATGACACCCTAAATGTGGGCTGCAAATGCAGTGCGTTTGCCCGTACTGGATGGCATGGTACTGAAGTATCATGCAGTCTTGTTGCAGTGTTTTTTCACACACTACTGAATGGGCTGAAATTGCACAGCACAGTACTGCATGAGAATTGCAGATTCCCAGTGTGAACCAGCCTTCTTTCTCTTTTTTTTTTTTTTTACAGTCCATGACCAGTCAACATGATAAACACAGTTTACTTTTTGTAGAATACAGAAGATTAAAATTATTAAAGAGGCTGGAGACAAAAATGTGGAGCCATAAAACAATCCCAGTAGGAGGTTGCCAGATATGTTGTTCTCCTAGCCAGCATAAAGTTTCTAAAACATACTATAAAAATAATTTCTTGAATAAAATATCTACCGGTCACAAACCGTATTCCTTTTCAGCTTGCAGATATTTTAGACCTGGTATTTCGTCCCTTGATTTTTATGTCTACAGATGAATTGTTTGAGCTGGCTTTGTGATTCTTTTTATGGTGGTCTAAATCCTTCTTTTTTGCAAATGCTTTACCACACATATTACACTTAAGCAGTGAAAAGTTTTTGGTCAACTTAACCTCAATGCCAGCATCTACACCCTCAGATTTTTTGTTAGATGATGAGGATGCTCCATCCTGTTTTGAACCAGTTTTTTTTACTTTGTCTTTTTCAGGTTCTCGTTTTGAAACCTTGTCCAGAATTGTTTCAATTGGCTTTTTTATGGCTCTGCTCTCTAAACCTGCAGTTATTTTAATCAGTGCTCTCTGGGACTTTTTATGTACCACTGTTATGTGACGTATGACATCACGTTTCCGCCGAGTCTCGTAGGAGCAAAGAGGACATCTATAAAACTTAACAAAAATGCAATTCCCATCTGTGTGCAACTCTATATGTTTTGCAAGATTCTGCTTAGATGTAAACTGCCGTTTGCACAGTTTACAGTAAAGCCGCTTGAAGTCAAAACCAGCTGAAAGTTTAGGCTTTTTGTACTTCTTGTCATCACTTGGTGAACTGCCAGGTTTAGGTGAATCACCATCAGACTTTGCCTTACCCTTCAGCATAGCTGTACTCTTTTTCTCTTGTGCATGGTTATGAGCTTTAGATTCACCCTTGGGTGAGCTTTTTACAGTATTTGATGAAGAGTCCACCAGATTTGTGTTTTCTGTTTTTATTTTGTCTGAAGTACTGATGTGATTCTGTCCTTTATCAGACTTGACATTGGTTTCAAGGGATGCTGTTTTATGTACTATCTTTACATGTTTCTTGAGCAGGAACTGAGAGGTGTAACGTCTCTTACAAAATGGGCATGTACACGAAGTGAGATTAACTTCAGGCTTTGCTGGAAGTTTCTGTGTGCGAGAAACATCCTTCGATAATTTTTTGGGACTTACAGCCTCAGGAGTCACATTTTTACCAGGTTTGGTATTGATTTCCGGAGTGGCATAGTCTCTTCTCATCCCTCTGTGAACTTCATCAATGTGTCTCCTTGTATTTGCTTTAGTAGCAAATGATTTGTGGCATATGTGACAACTTTTGCTTGCTCCTGTATAGATCAAATTAACATGACCTTTTGTGGATGATAAGGGTGTATTTCGCTGAATTTCAATGAATTTCTTTATATCCTCTGTTTTTTTCTTATGCACCCTCTTAATATGTCTACGTACACTGCGTCTACAGTTAAAATCCTTCTTGCAAATTCGACATGAAAAAGGATTGCTGTTAGAAGCTCTTTTAACATTTTTGTCATTTTGTGATGTATCAGAAGGTTCTGCGCTCAGAAAATTAGAAACTGTATCCTTTTTAACACTCTCACATGAAGCCGATAGTACAGTTACACTTTCTGAAGTTAAGGCAGATGAAGCAGCTGAACCTGTGCCTTCCCTCTGAATGTCAGTGGAGTCAGATGTAATCTTTACATCAAGGTTTATTTCGCTAATGGGCTTAACAGTCTGGAAAACTGCATTCTGGTTTGTTTGGATAGGTTCTAATTGTACAGCATATTCTGGTTGATTAGTTCTTGGGTATACTGTGTCCAGTAAGTCTTTTGCAGCTTGACTTTGTATATTTTCATTAGGAGGATCTAGTGAAAAAGAGAAAAAAATATATATTATTTATTTCCAGCTTTGCTCTGAGTAACGATATTTTATAGCATTCTGTACACCAAAATTGTTAAACAGTTACAAGACTGGGTAATTTTCCTATGAATTCAAAAAAATCTTAATTCAGGTTTATAATTCATGTAAAATAAATCTGTAATCAGGAGCTGCTTTGATTGTAGGAAACCAATGTCTCTGGGACTAAGCCCATTAAAAGATCTATTACAATAACTAGGAACTCATTAAGTATCACCCCTTACCAGAAGGAGAAAAAAAAAACGGTCTGGACAATTGTGAACTCCACTTTAGTTGAGAAATAATAAAAAAAATCTTCTCTGGGTGATCTATGTAGATTGAGAGGATGATAAAAAAACAAACTGGCAGATTCCTACATTTTCTGTATTGAAGAAACAGCTGTTTGTGTCACAATTTCCTTCCCAGACTGATTCCTGAATGTGGTGGTCTTGTTCAATATAACCCGCCTGGTGAAATCTTGGTGTTTTGATGAATATCTATTTAAAAGTAGTTAACCCTTGGGAAGTATGTCACCATAACTAACTCTTATTGCAGGGGATGCCTAAAATTTAACTATTATGAGACAACCACACGAGCAGGAAAAGCTGTTTCCCACTTCCTAATCCTAGGCTTTACATACACAAAAGGTGTACTGAACACATTTTTTTTTTGACAGTTTTAGAAAATTATACTGGCTGCAATTTGAAATGGAAGGTTATTTTTAATAACATTACAAAATGGCTTGTGTAAAAATTGTATATGAATACATATTTTTTTTGCACAAAAGTGGAGTTCCCCTTTAACCCTTTTACTGCCATGAACATTAGAGTTATATTTGACCAGAACGGCCTACAGCCCAGCTCATTAGCCCTCAAGTCCACTACAGTTTAAAGGGGTTGTAAAGATTTGTTTCTTTTAAAAATAACAAACAAGCTATACTCCCCACCTCTGTGCAGCGGTTTTACACAGAGTGGCCTTGAGCCTCTTCTTCCAGGGTCCCCCAGCGGCACTTCTGGCTCCTCCTCTTCTTGAGTGCCCTCTCAGAGAAGCGCTTTCCCTGGGGGCACTTGTGCGGGTGCGCTCCTGAGTCCCGCTACTGCATCCAATGACACAGACAGTAGGACTCTGCCCACCCCCCCGTTTCACTGGATTTGATTGACAGCAGCGGGAGCCAATGGCTATCAATCTATCCAATGAGGACCTGAGCCAGCGGCTGGAGCTGCTGTGCTTGTCCCTGTTGCTGGAACAATCGGGTTCCGGTAAGTAAAAGGGGGGCTTCTGGGGGGTTGCTGCACTACAGAAGGTTTTTCACCTTTATGCATATGCATAAAGGTGAAAAGCCTTGAGGGTTACAACCCCTTTAAGAGGCTGTAAGTTAATGGCTACTTCAGTGAGCAAAACTTGCAGCTGATACCCAAGATAGCCTGCAATCATAAAGGAATGTGAGTAGCGGCTAACACTGCTCCTCCATGCTGCCACAGCTACATATAAACAAAACTTCAAATCTATGTACAGAGTAATGGAGGCGCCCAATGTAATCTCTTCTAAACATCCAAACCTAATAAAAAGCAGCTGCTGATTAATATTCCAAAATTAGAACATATAACAACTATATACAAAATCAGAGAGCTCTCTGCAGCAGCGCTCAAATGTCCCCACAGTTCCAAAGACGCAATGAAAACATCAGAAAGAATAGTCCATGTAGTGAAACGTATCCCTTCCACCAGCACACAATCACCGCGTGAAGAAACCGAGGTCCCCTTTGGGGATACACTAGGTAAGTAAGATCTAGGTAAGTAAACCGCTTTAGGGGTTAAATTATCCTTGTGCAGATCCTGGATCATAACCAGCATCTGAAAAGGGCTCAGTTACTTCCTATAACGTCCAACCTTCCACTCATCGATCAGTACCAAGACAACAGCACCTCATGAATCATGGCAAAGTGAATGGAAAAAGAAGCAAATGCCTTTTTATAATTGATGTACATCTCTCAAGTTACCCAGATCATTTTCAGCCATTTACCAGTAGCAAATAAACAGCTTAGAATGGAGCAGAAACTGGAGCATGCTCAGCAGATGTAGCAACAGCTGGTCTACACAATCTCAGGAAATTAAAATGTGAAAGAGTGCATTTAGTCCACAAAAAGGAGCCGACTCAACACACAACACAGTCACAAGGAAAGGATGGATGGGCAGCCACAGTGTCCAGATCACTGTGTGGCCAGCTGACAGATGAAGAGCTGGGCTGGATGCCAGAAATCTCTGCTGCTCCTGCTCGGCTCGCTCAATCCCAGAGACAGCTCCCAGCGGACAATGGTCTCCTGTAAAAGTGGGGTCACAGGATGCATTTTGAGGACTCCTCTATTCAGCTCTGAAGGAGCCCCCTGTCCTTACCCCTCATGTGAATGAGTAAGAGATACATTGTACCCATACTCATTCACAAAAACAAATTACCCTAAAAGTAAAAACATCCCAACATTTCACAAGTCCTTCAAATCACGTCATACAGCAAAGCAGGTCTACGTCAACCTAGATGATCAACGGCTGTCGATTCGCCTAAAAGACAAAAAAAAAAAATGTTCTCCTAGATACCGAGACCACAATAGGGTTGCTTCCCTTGTGCTGAATGATATCTCCGAGTCCCCGTCACTAAAGTAAACAAAGAGGCAGGGTCACCCAGGTGATGTCATTGGCCAAATACGGACATAGCATATTGTTTACTTTAGTGGCAGGGACCCAGAGATATTATTCTGCTCATGGAAAGTGACAGGATTGGATGTCAGTTCTGGGTCCCTGACTCTAAAGTAAACAAAGGGGTGGGCTCACTGACGTCACCCAAATTACACCACTCCTTTGTTTACATTAGCAGAGGGGACTCAAAGATGCATGTCCAATCCTATAGCTTCCTTCTTGCCGATGATATCTCTGGGTTTGGGGCCTTCCTGACCTGTATGCTCAGAGTAAGGTCTGGTATAAAATTTGGGGGGCCTCACACCATTTTTTTTTTTTGCATAGGGTCCTCCTTAAAATTCATACCAGACTCGAATTGACCTGGTGTGAATTGTGAGGGACACTCATTTTTTTTTCCACTGTGCCAGATCCCTGGTTTACATTTATCCCCAGCCGGGAATCCTCAGCTAACAGTTGAATAAGTAGAGCACGGATTAGTCATTGGTTGTCAGGATGCCAACTTGTACCAGCTCCCTGACAACCAGCATTTCAGGGCTGGCACTCTCAACATTTATCAGTGGTAAGAATACCACTGCTAAATGTTTCACGTCCTGCTACAGCCGGAGGTCCAGTCTGTGGTAAAAAAAAAAAAAAAGTGTAAAAACAATGCATTAAATACCACAAAATAATTAACAAAAAATTAACACATATGGCAAGAATGTTTTTTTTTAGTGAACTGCCTGCTTCTGAGATAAACACCACACGAGTTATCTTATTCAGTGGTCCCTGGATTTCAGTGAGGATCTATTGAAGATATGCACACATCCTGCTGGACCTTATCAGAACCCCATGGAAGAATGATCAGCACTCACTGAGCAGAGATCAGCCATATGCTGACTGGTAAAAAAATATATAATGGCTACACCTGGTGCAAGTCCAAATGAAACAGTGTCAGCCTCAGCATGTGTTCCTGCACACACTACAGACCAGTCAGAAGCTTGTGAACGCAAATTGTTTGGGAAAAAATACATTTTATTGAATTTTATTGCACACAAACACAATATACATTATCTCACAAAAGTGAGTACACACCCCTCACATTTTTAAAAATATTTTATTATATCTTTTCATGTGATAACACTGAAGAAATGACACTTTGCTATAATGTAAAGTAGTGAGTATACAGCTTGTATAACAGTGTAAATTTGCTGTCCCCTCAAAATAACTCAACACACAGCCATTAATGCCTAAACCGCTGGCAACAAAAGTGAGCACACCCCTGAGTGAAAATGTCCAAATTGGGCCCAAAGTAACAATATTTTTTGTGGCCACCATTATTTTCCAGCACTGCTTTAACCCTCTTGGGCATGGAGTTCACCAGAGATTCACAGGTTGCCACTGGAGTCCTCTTCCACTCCTCCATGATGACATCACAGAGCTGGTGGATGTTAGAGACCTTGCGCTCCACCTTCTGTTTGAGGATGCCCCACAGATGCTCAAAAGGGTTTAGGTCTGGAGACATGCTTGGTCAGTCCATCACCTTTACCCTCAGCTTCTTTAGCAAGGCAGTGGTCGTCTTGGAGGTGTTTGGGGTCATTATGTTGGAATACTGCCCTGAGGCCCAGTCTCCGAAGGGAGGGGATCATGCTCTGATACAGTATGTCACAGTACAAGCTGGCATTCATGGTTCCCTCAATGAACTGTAGTTCCCCAGTGCCGGCAGCACTCATGCGGCCCCAGACCATGGCACTCCCACCACTCTGTTTGACTGTAGGGAAGGCACACTTGTCTGTACTCATCTCCTGGTTGCCGCCACACACACACTTGACACCATCTGAACCAAATAAGTTTATCTTGGTCTCATCAGATCACAGGACATGGCTCCAGTAATCCATGTCCTTAGTCTGCCAGGTCTTTAGCAAACTGTTTTCAGACTTTCTTGTGCACCATCTTTAGAAGAGGCTTCCTTCTGGGACGACAGCCATGCAGACCAATTTGATGCAGTGTGTGGCATATGGTCTGAGCACTGACAGGCTGACCCCCCACCCCTTCCCCTCTGCAGCAATGCTGGCAGCATTCATACGTCTATTTCCCAAAGACAACCGCTCTATATGATTCTGAGCAAGTGCACTCAACCGCTTAGGTCGACTATTGCGAGGCCTGTTCAGAGTGGAACCTGTCCTGTTAAAGCACTGTATGGTCTTGGCCACCGTGCTGCAGCTCCGTTTCAGGGTCTTGGCAATCTTCTTATAGTGTAGGCCATCAATATGTAGAGCAATAATTCTTTTTTTTTAGATCCTCAGAGTTATTTGCCATGAGGTGCCATGGTGAACTTCCAGTGACCAGTATGAGAGAGTGAGAGCGATAACACCATATTTAACACACCTGCTCCCCATTCACACCTGAGACCTTGTAACATTAACAAGTCACATGACACCAGGGAGGGAAAATGGCTAATTGGGCCCAATTTGGACATTTTTACTTAGGGGTGTACTCACTTTCATTGCCAGCGGTTTCGGCTGGGTGTTCGGTTATTTTGAGGGAACAGCAAATTTACACTTTTATACAAGATGTACACTCACTACTTTCCATTGTAGCAAAGTGTCATTTCTTCAGTGTTATCACATGAAAAGATAGAATAAAATATTTACAAAAATGTGAGCGGTGTACTCACTTTAGTGAGATACTGTATTACCCAAATTTTGGTAAAATGTAAAATATGGAGTTACACAGAATAAGTCGATACCAAACGTGCCATGCTTTAAAATTGTGCACGCTTGTGAAATAGCGCCGAACTACAGTATTTAAAAATCTCCATAGGCGAGGCTTTATAAGCCTTTACAGATTACCAGTTTAAAGTTACAGAGGAGGCCTGGAGCTAGACTTATTGCCCATGCTGTTTCTTACAATACCTCATGCGTGGTGCAATTGCCGTTTACGTATGCATGCGGGGCCAATGTGTGCATTTGACTTTACACGTGAGCACGAAAAATGAGAACTTTTATTTCTGTCACAGGGAATGTAAACATCACTCGTGACAGCAATAGGTACTCTTTATGGAGAGATCTGGGATCTGTTAGCCATAAAAGCCTCTGGCAACACCAAGATCGGTGTGATCAAATGCTATCAAGTTTTAAAATCCAGGGAAACAGTACTCGTCGCTTCAGGTTTCCTATACCATAGAGCCTGTCAGAGACCTTCTGGTCCTCCATGGGCTCTGTTGTAAGCAAGGGGAACCGCTAGCTTCAGTTCCGGGTTTTCCGATGGGAGACAGAGAACCCGAAAAGACACTGACGGGGAGGGGGACAACCCCTTTCGCAGTCTGTGAAACAAATCCAGCCGGCCGCAGCCAGAAGAAAAAAACAATACCACGATGATGTCTGTAGCTGCAGGAATCATTCCAGTATATCACTTGAAAGCCGCAATGTAAATGTACATTAGGCGTTCAAGTGGTTAAGGAATTTACATAGTTGTACAGATTTTTGTTACATGCTTTCATATTAAAGTGAACACCAGGCAGATACAAAAGACATAACATTATTCAGCTGTGTATTCAATAAGTACAAACTCATACTGCAAAGTGCACACTTTGTACAAAACGCACACTTCATTTACAGCAATGTACAGTAGTGGATTGTAATGCAATTCGACAGTGCGCTGCAATAAAATGCAGCATGCCTACATTATAGAACAGCCGTAGGCTTGCGTTGCAGTGTGATTGGGACACCTAGGAAACAAATTTCCTGTGTTTCCTGTGTGTTCCTACAGTGACAGACGTTTTACCAAGCTGTAAAATGTCTGTCACTGCATATAGCGTGAATTCACCCAAATACATCAGTATATTCAGTCATTTTTTAAATGCAAGCTGTACATGTACCTGAATTAGACTTGGTATTAGCCTCTTACCATACCTGCTCAGCAAAGCTCAGACTGGGAGAGAGAAAAGAAGCATGAAGAGGCGATAAATTCTGTTGTAATGTTCATTAGAGAACAGTCATACAGAGAGAAGCTCGTCAGTCTGCAGCTCCTCCTTTCTCTGTCTGGTCAGAGGCCAGGGCAGGAAAAGACATACATGGTCTCATTCACACAGGGAGATTTGATCTGTGCCCTGTGCAGGGTTGTGTTTTACCGGCACAGGCAGTGAGGAAGTTCTATTTATGTCTACTGGGACACAGCAGCTGCATGGACACAGCCGCTGTTCCCAAAATTACATTAATGTGGGTGTAGGTGCCTGCTCCCAAACTTACCATGGATGCATTTGGGGCCATGCATCCACATGGATGCCACATTGTGAGCAGCAGCTGGAGCCATGCAGCCTTTACGTCCCAATAGACAGCTATGGGGCTGCCTGCACAGGGATGCCTGCAATCTGTGCAACCCCATGCCGGTAACAAACAGCCCTGAATAGGACACGGATCACCCTGTGTGAATGAGGCCTAAGTGTAACATAATTGCAGCAGAAAAAAAAGTCTACCGACCTGCCAGACAGAGTTGTGCTGTGAGCGAGTTCTGTGTACATTTCAGAACTAGATGTACAGAAATAAAAATCCTATGGCAGATAAATATAGGTAAAGCAGTTGTGTACATGCCTGGGGTTCAAATTTAGAGACCGGTTACCAATTTGAATAGCAGGATCTGACATTCCTGGAAGTGTCAGAATCCAGTCAACTTTGTATCACTTGTCACTTCAAGAATTATAAGCAGATCAGAGTACAAGTGGGAACACAAGCATGTATTATTTTTGCTAAAATGAATGGTTTCAAATTAAGAAAAGTGTGACAGGGTCTCTTCAGGAAGAGTAAATAAAAACAGCCAACTATGTTTCTACAAAATAAATTGAGCTTTATTATTATATAAAACAATGGCACTAGACAATTTATCTCAGAACCTGAGATCTCACCCTAAAATTGACAGAAGCCAATATCAGCGCTTAAAAGACAAACAATTAATATTATGTTTAAATCTATGACTTTGAAAAGCTGCTGCTTTTAAACTTAAAAAACATTCAATCTGGCATCATAAATTATAAATCAGTCCAATAAATGATGCAAGCAGCGCTATTTGAGAGGATTACTACTTTGTGATCGCATACACATAAAAAGTCTCTTAAAAGTCTCTTTGAAGCCAAACAAATCTTGCTTCTATCATCACACCGTATATAAAAACGAAAATAGGGGGAGAGAGGGTAGAGTCCCCCTTAAGTGGTGCACTCACCGAACAGCAGATTAATACACGCCTTTGCATAAACCAGGGTGCCCCCTCGGGGAAGTACTGCTCATATAGATGATCCTCTTGCTTTCGATCGATCACGATCGTCCCGTCTGTGGTACTAAATCTGTCTGATAACTTTATTATGAACAACTATTAAAAAACCCCCCTTCACGATGTACACTCACTTGGTAACAGTAATCAACAAGCATATAAGAAATGTGTGGAAAAAACCGGCCTCTTCACCTGCTTCGTTTTTTCCACACATTTCTTATATGCTTGTTGATTACTGTTACCAAGTGAGTGTACATCGTGAAGGGGGGTTTTTTAATAGTTGTTCATAATAAAGTTATCAGACAGATTTGCACTATGTGGAGTACTTTCATTTAAGGGACAATCCCAGTACCACAGACGGGACGATCGTGATCGATCGAAAGCAAGAGGATCATCTATATGAACAGTACTTCCCCGAGGGGGCACCCTGGTTTATGCAAAGGCGTGTATTAATCTGCTGTTCGGTGAGTGCACCACTTAAGGGGGACTCTACCCTCTCTCCCCCTATTTTCGTTTTTATATACGGTGTGATGATAGAAGCGAGATTTGTTTGGCTTCAAAGAGACTTTTAAGAGACTTTTTATGTGTATGCGATCACAAAGTAGTAATCCTCTCAAATAGCGCTGCTTGCATCATTTATTGGACTGATTTATAATTTATGATGCCAGATTGAATGAGCTTTATTATTGTAAATGCTATACAGGCAGTCCCCTAGTTACAAACATCCGACTTACAAACGACTCCTACTTACAAACTGAGCGAGAAAACAGGAAGTGAGAGGAAATCTCCCGCCATGAAAAAAAAAAATCACTCCTGTAAGAGTTATGGGAAAATGGTGTCTCCACTGGAGCTTTATCACCAAGGTTTGTTTCCACAACAACCCACAATTTTCAAAATCCAATTATCACTGGGACAGGAAGTGAGGTGAAATCTTCTGAACAGAAACAGACAGCAAAACAAACATTACAGGGGTGCTACCCCTTCCCTGTGCTATCCAAAAAGCTTAACAATAGTTTTTTGGCTGAAGCTACACTTAAAAAATGTACCTGTTCCGACTTACAAATTCAACTTAAGAACAAACCTACAGTCCCTATCTTGTTTGTAACCCGGGGACTGTCTGCACGCAGTTACACTGCCTTCACTTTAAATATATAAAGTTCAGTTTCTGAAACTTTTAAATTGATATTTTTTTAAATCATGTATATAACGCATTATATTATAGATAAGAATGTTAATATGATTAATCTTAGATTACTCTTCAATGCAGTCCTGCACACCCAAACTGACATACTGGGAAAAGTAAGAACTCAATGTTAGACATTTTAACATATAAATCATTCACGAGTAATTGACTGTGCCTTCAAAAGTTAATGGAAAAG
This sequence comes from Glandirana rugosa, assembly GCA_018402905.1. NCBI lineage: Eukaryota > Metazoa > Chordata > Amphibia > Anura > Ranidae > Glandirana > Glandirana rugosa. The sequence goes on along the minus strand of BLSH010318926.1, from coordinate 694,475 downwards.
TATGGACCTTGCAAGAGAGCAGACACAGTAAGGTGAGAATATGGGACGAAGAGATGCCTTTTGCACAGACACTGTTACTTTGTCCTGTATGTCAAGCTGAATGTATCATTACATCAAATTCTTCAGCTGCGTTAACTCAAGTACCTGGAATAAATAAATCTACGTTTTCCTCATCCGGAGTGCGGTCATACTTCCAAGTTTTCTTCAGAGATCTATTGATCCCTGTACTAGGGATCAGTTTCTCATACACCCTGGCAGCCCAGCCCCCACACAGTTAGAACACACGCAGGGAACACAGTTAACCACTAGATCGCCCCCTACTTGTTAACCCCCTCCCTGCCAGTAACATGTATACAGTAATCAATGGCTATTTTTAGCTCTGATTGCTGTATAAATGTCATTGGTCCCAAAAAAGTGTCAAAAATGTCTGACATGTCCGCCTCAATGTCACAGTCCCGATAAAAATCGCAGATCGTTACCATTACTAGTAAAAAACGCCATAAATTAATTCTCATGGTTTGTAAACGTGGCAACTTTTACGCAAACCAATCAATATACGTCGATTGCAATTTTTTTTTTTTCCACAAATATGTAGAATAATATATATCGGCCCAAACTGATGAATAAATTTGTTTTTTTTATAGATTTTTTTGGGATAAGTATTATAGCAAAATGTAACAAATATTGTTTTCTTTTCAAAATTGTCGCCCTTTTTTTATAGTAGTGATCAGAAGTGATGCAGAGGTGATCAAATACCACCAAAAGAAAGCTCTATTTGTGGGAAAAAAGGAAAGCCAATTTTGTTTTGGTACAATGTCGCACGACCGGGCAATTGTCAGTTATAGCGACACAGTGCCGAATCGCAAAAAGTCCTCTGGTCATTAAGGGGGAAAATCCTCCAGGGCTGAAGTGGTTAATCCAGAGGATTACTGGGTAGCAAAATGTGTGCCAAGTGTATATTTATCTTGTGATACAGACACTGGAAAGGGAGCTATGCTGGACTGCAGACTCGCTGACGATAGGAATACTAGGGATCATATCACTTCTGTCATGGAAACCGGGGTGTGCCTACTGGAGTGCAGATCACATTGTGGAAAGGATAACTCTTGGCATTGATATTCATGTGAACTGGGTGTGCAAATCCCATTGGTGCTATGGATTGTGGTGAAGTAAAGACCTAATTAAAGAGGAGTTACATCCGCCAGCAAATGATTACACATACTGTAGCTGTTGACTTTTAATATTAGGACACTTACCTGTCCTGGAATCCAGCGATGTCGGCACCCCAGTCACTGGTGCTGCCGCCGCCATTGCCTGTAAGGGAAACCGGCATTTGTGGCACCGGGGGGTAGATAAGCGGAGCTTCCACTTTTGGGTGGAACTCCACTTTTATATATCCTGCTGTACTACCTGCTCACACTCAAAATCAGAAATGTGCTTCTTTTCTGTGCATTCATCTCTCCCCTCCTGCTTTGTTCCATTTGTGATAAATGGTTTCACTGCACCTTCTCTGTGTGGTTTCTTCTCCTGCATTCCAGTTCCTGTTTGTGCAGATGTGCAATTTCGGGAAATGCACATCCTATGGATTTCCTCTCCCCACATATCCTAAATAATTAATTAAAGCTTACCTTCATCCACAAAATGTTGGGATATACAGTAAAATTGCTTGTGGGTGATCAGATTAGGTAGTCCTCTAAAAAGGCTGCGACATGATTTGCATTCAAATATAGTATCCACCTCTCTTAACAACATCAGCCTAAGTTGTTTAGTGCCTAGAGGGAGGAGAAAAGAACAGTTTAGAACTTAGTGCCAAAACTGATATATGAAGAAATGCCCATTCATTGTGCATTAGTCAAATAGTTGCAATAAACATCACTAAACTTGCATACAGCCTTTCCTGAAATAAAGCAACAGATCCCATTCAGTTAGCTGCAACTGTAAAAGGTTTTGTTAAAGTGTTACTAAACCCAGGACCCTGTATTCACTATATCTGGTCTGCCACAGTACACAGATCATGGAAATGCAATTCTTTTGTAAATATTAACAGCAAAATACCTTTTCTTATCAGCAGTATATAGCAATTTTGTGACTTCTATCAGTTCCTGGTAAAGCTTGTAGGAGGAGTTTCATACTGCACTGAGCTGTCCTATTAGGATCCAGGACTCTTGACCGTTTGTCGTGACAGTGCTGATTGGTCCTGTGCTGATCACATGCACTCTCCCGAGAAAAAAAAATTCTCTAGCAATACACGCCAAACTGAGCATGTGCAGTCTGACTCCAAAGGCTCTGTCTTATCCAGACATGCTCTGGAGTCAGTGGAAGAGGAGGATCTGTGCATAAAAGATCAAACAGTCTTTTTACACAATGCAGAGGGGATTAACCCCTTAGGTTCCACAGTGAGTATAACAAGCATGCTTTAGTGCAGATACAGACTGATTTTACCTTTGTGGGTTTAGTAACACTTTAAGACTGGCTTTTCTTTTGTTTGCACTTCTGCTGATATCTGATGTATGACACTACTAGTCTTTTTTATTTCGTAAAGATTCAAGCGCACACACAAATACACGATACATGCATAAGAGCTTGCATTCTCTTTACAGTGAATGCAAACTGCAGCGTTGTGTTGCTATGGATATTTCTGGGATGATTTTGTATCATAGATATTTGTTAAATAGTTTGATTTTTTAAGACAATGTGCTGTTTTAGAAGAGAAGCTTCCCACTGATATGCAAATAAACCAGTCAGACTAGTTTAAGTCAGATTATAGGATATGATGTACAGGACGTATGAGAGAGGGGATTAGGACTTTTAAACAACCATGCGGGCAGACAAAGGGCAGAGTTGTTTTTGAAGACAAAGAGGCAAGAGATAATCTCAGGATTTTGGAGAAAGCAGTTGGACTGAGCAAAGAACCAAGATGATTTCATCAATAGAAAGCCCAAGTTGATTAGCTGTTTAGAAAACTTATTGCATACATATTGTATATGCTTATTTGCTAGGAAGAGTCTGCTTGTACATGTTATAGGCATGTTTTCTTAGATTTGCATGCTATGAATGGTGTTTTCTGAAGTGGTATGTGCAGTGTTTCTGTTTAGAAAAAAAGTACCAGATCGGTGCTTGCGATCTGGAGTTTTCAGATCACGTGACCGCCGTGACAGCCAATCACAATGGCCAAGTAATCTTAAGCCCCACCTCCTGATGGCATCATAAAGCTCTTAAAGGGTCAGGATACGCAGGCGCGAAAAGGTTAATAGCCACCAAGCAAAACAAGCGTATAAAAATAGTTTGTGCTACAGTGTCTTGATGCATGTCCTAAAGCAGAGGCATGTTAATGCAATAGCAGTGATAACCTGCATTGTGCAGAAAATGCTGGAATTAATGTTGCATGGACTCAGACGCCCATGTGCAAAAGGCATTACATGCTAATAATGCCTTCATTCCGTGTGAAGCATAACACCAACAATGCAATTAATTGTTGCCAAGACTGGTTTTACAGCACTAGGTTCCCCTATCAAGTGAGAAATAATACAAAGCTGAGTTCAATTTTTAAAATATGTATTTAATATAAATATACACACACACTTTATACACGAGAGAGGATTCTCAGAGAGCACAGAATAAGCATTTCTCTTATTGCTTTCTCTTATTGAAGATGCCAAATCAGGAACAGACCCACAAGAAACAAGAAGGGTCAACAGACCAAACAGGCAGTTGATAGAAAAAACACCTTGCAGTTGAAACATGAATCAGCAGAGACTCAAACAGCCACTTGTCAAAAAATGGTTTTGAAAACGTGAACATAGAAACTGGTAGTGCCTTTGCACCATGTGGGGAAAAGCACAAAAGCAACAATAAAATAACCACCCGGCCAGGTGGAAAAAGAAGGAGAAATCCCAAAGAGGGACCATCCTGTGAGGAAACGGAAGAGAGGTCAGTTTTCAAGGGAAGACCTGAACGGAAGCCATAGCAGACAGTCCAGACCTCACCTATAAGGTGAATCATAGATTTTTTGACATGCCTTCAGGGCAAGACATGGGGAGGGAGAATGACATTCCCACAGAAGGCAAAAAGAAGAGACTTAGAGAAACAAGGACTGGCTTCCAGGGTACTTTGTCCCAATGTTGCACAATAAAATTAGGGGTCTCCAAAGAAGAAAACAGGGGGAGCCATGGAAGAACTATCACTGCAAGGGGCAACAGAAAGAAGGGACTCCGTTTGAACAGAGGACATTTTAAAGGAGTAACCCATTTAAAGGGGAGGGCTCTGTGTGGGCAAGTGTGTCTGAGGAAAGCCCCAGGGGGGAAACAAAGTTGCAGTGGGCGCTGAAAAAGAGCAACTTCTTGCAAAAGAAGGAAGAGGGGGGGCCAAGGCATTAGGAAAACAATATACTGTACAAGGCTAAACAAAAGAAGTTGCAGGATGAAGAATGCAAACAAGTTCTAGGAACCGGTAGACACAATAGTGGTGAGAACCACCTCATGATAGATTGCAGAGCATAGGGAAAGTGCTCTGCGTGCCCCAGGAAGGAGGGACATCCATTCTAGAGGCTAGAATGTGCCTAACTGGTGAATATTGGTGAATTAGAGATGCTAGGAGATCTCTGGTTGATGTCTAACAGTTATCTTCAGTCATATAACTGAAGATTTAAAGTGAAAAAGGAAGGTGAGTGCTGGATTATCTATGGCCCATATGTTGAGAGGCAAACAAACATTTAAGGGTAGTGCTGAGAACAGGGGCAATGCAACTTTTACTAGTACTAAGCTGGCACTGGAGCCGACTGGTAAAGGCTACATTTTTGAAGAGGAGAGGGTAGAATGGCTTTTCAGGCCATTAAGCAGGCAAATTGTTAATCCACTACTCTGATAAGGGAAGGGCATATTAAAGCTCAGGGCAAAGTCTGAGGGTTGTAAGCCAGGAGGGATGTCTTATGGCACATATGTCAAACACAAGGCCCGTGGAACGAATTCGGCCCACCGGGCCTTGTCATGTGGCCCTCGCAGCCAGTTTTGCAGTGGAGTACAGTTAGGACAGATCTCCAGAGAGAGAGAGAGAACCATCTCCCTGCATGTCTGCCACCTACACAGGCAGGTACTAGAGCCGGGCCAGGTAGGAGAGAGAGAGATGCGAGAAAGCTTTGGGGGGAGGGAGGGTTTGGGGTTGCACACCCTGTACTCTACAAAGCACACTTCTGAACTTTGCAATCTGTAAATGGCGCACCCCTAAACCCTGCAGTCTGTACATAGCGCACCTCCGAACTCTGCACACTGTACACAGTGCATCCTTGAACTCTGCACTCATTACACAGTGCACCCCTAAACCCTGCAGTCGATACATAGCACCCCCCCATTAACTCTGTACATAGCGCACCCCTGAACTCTGCACAAAATGCACCCCTAAACCCTGCACTCTGTACACAGTGTACCCCTAAACCCTGCACTCTGTACACAGTCCACCCCTAAACCTTGCACTCTGTACGCAGCCTACCCCTGAACTCTGCACTCTGTACACAGCCTACCCCTGAACTCTGCACTCTGTATGCAGCCTACCCCTGAACTCTGCACTCTGTACGCAGCCTACCCCTGAACTCTGCACTCTGTACGCAGCCTACCCCTGAACTCTGCACTCTGTACGCAGCCTACCCCTGAACTCTGCACTCTGTATGCAGCCTACCCCTGAACTCTGCACTCTGTATGCAGCCTACCACTGAACTCTGCACTCTGTATGCAGCCTACCACTGAACTCTGCACTCTGTATGCAGCCTACCCCTAACTCTGCACTCTGTATGCAGCCTACCCCTGAACTCTGCACTCTGAGTAGTGTACCTCTAAGTCATTCACTCTGTACATAGGGCACCCCTGAACTCTGCACTCTGTATGTAACGCACTCCTGAACCCTGCACTTGGTGCCCAACACATTCCTGAACTTTGTAACATAGTGCACTCCTAAACCCTGCACTTTGTTCATAACGCACCTCTGAACTCTGTACTCTGTATGTAACACACTGCTGAACTCTGTACGTAACTCACTCCTGAACCCTGTCCCCTGTACCTAGCACACCCCAGATACAACTGGCCATTTAAGGGCAGCCATACTGTTGATTCGGCCCGCAATGAAATGGAGTTTGACTCCCCTGTGTTATGGTAACAAGCACTCTAGGTAGTAGAACTATTCCTCTCACATAATGAGGAAGAGTCCCATTGATCCTGAATGGAGAAATCTGGGCATGAGCTGTCTCAATAGAGTCCACCAACATAAACCTGAGAGACATTATCATGGAGGGGCAACTGATAGGTGCTAATGAAAGTATGTACTTGAACATAGGATCGGACAAAAGAATGTCATGTTAAAGAAAAATGTGACAAGAATGATGTCAGGAGTACACCCAGATGCCCTGGGCAGTACAAAGCCCAGAGAGGAGACCAAGAAGGTAGCGGATCAACCAAAAAGGTAGAAAGGGTAGCATCAGCATTCATAGACTCTGGATTATAGGCTGGTACCTTTAGATGATTGGACACTGGCAAGCTTTTGAGGACACACCTCCCTGGGCATCACCCCATAATCCCATCCCACTCCGCGAGTCCAGATTTGTGGTAGGCAGTGTACCCAAAAATAGAAGGGAGGGTGGCCTGTATCCTGTAAGATATGTAGTTTACATGTAAGTAAAAATTCCTTATGTTTTAATCGTACAGTGTAGGACAGAGCCTGTGTATTCACAGACCCTGGGACATCCCCAAACAATGAATGAGAAAAATGGGAAACAACCAGGAAACAGAACTGTGCCAACCGGCCCAAAAGCAATAAGGGACAATTCCCCTTGGTCCGGGCAGTGGGACCACAGGTAATCTGCCTTCTGGTTGTCCACTTTTAGGATGTGGAGAGCAGAGCGAGTCTCCATCCATGAGGTGATCTGGCTTGCTTCATTCAAGGGTGCATTACTCCTGGTGCCCCCTTGGTGGTTGATGTAGGCCACAGCAATGGCATTTTATAATTACATCCTGACTGGGTGTCCTTAAAGTAATGGGGTTCTGTGTTGCAGAGCCATCCTTACTGCTCTGAACTCCAGGATGTTGATGGAGAGTTTAGCTTCCACCAGTGATCAATGTTCCTGGAACTGTGAGGGACTGAACTCTCCTGCCAAGCTTGAAAGACAGACATCTGTTGTTATCACTATCCAGTGATAAGAAAGAAAAGCCTTCAACATTGTTAAGGTTTGGCTGGATATCTACCAAGTTAGGGAATTCAGTGCTTGGCTAGACAGGAGCATGGGTAGGTCAAGAGAAAGATCATCCCCCCCCCCCCCCCAAATCCATGGCTTGGTGCACAAAAACCAAACACCAAGTGAACCAAAAAGAAAGCATGTGAACACAATGAACAAAAAGGAGTGCACTAGAGCATGTCTTTGGTCCCCTCCTGAAGAGAATGGACTGCTCCCTGGCCCCCTAAGGCACAAGACTCCTGATAGGACAGGGAAGGAAGGAACCTTATGGCCATACAACCTCTTCCTAGACTTCAGAGTAGACCCGAAGACCCAAACATTACCATCCGTGAGTAAAAGGAAAATGACACATACATTCAATATTGAGTTGGGCCACCCTTTGCAACTAGAACAGCTTCGTTGGATCTAAGGGGCCAAGTCCAACCCCTGAAAAACAACACACCATAACCCCCCTCCCCAAATGATTTAGTCAAGTGACAAAACTTGAGAGCGGATAGAAAAAAAGTGCCAGTATTGTGGACAATGGCTAGGCCTTGCAGCCTTGTAATAAAAACTGTTCTGGTCTATGCTAAAAGGCCTACCCAATGAGATGTAGTGCAGAAAAGCTTTAGTGCTGTGGCCTAGTGCAATTTCACACAGTGAACAAACCCACAGTCCTACTCCAGCACCCCCTGGGATGGTAAAGAATAATAAACCCGCGCTGGAAGATGTATAAATAGTCCTCAATAAGGCATAAAGGACTTCCCTATGCTGGTATAGCACCCGTGCACCGCACACTCTGTGAATCCACCACCGTAATAATGAGGAGGCTTACCAGACCCTGCTGGAAGCCCAGCTTAAGATAATAGGATTCTCACACTGCTCCACTGCGTTCCCATAAAATCAGCCTCAGTCAGATACAGTTGGATCCTAACAGCAGCTCGCTCACATCAAGGCGGGTTCACAAATAAGGCAAAAGGTATCCCATGCCCGTGCCCGTGCCGAGGAGAAGAAAGGACTCAATATAGTGAAGTACAGTTAACAATTTATTGTCCTTAAAAACAAAGTAAGGTACTCACATAGATGTCTGTAAAATCACGCGTGTATACAATGAAAGCCGGCACATTCGTAACAGATGGTGACGTCAGCGCGCCCTCCCGACGTACGTTTCGTCACAGATGACGTCGTCCGGGGATAGGGCGCGCCGCTGAGTCACCATATTTATATACCGCATGACCTAGGTGCGAGGCGTGGGCGGCCATTTTACATCCTGGAAAATCGCCCTTAATAAATGTCTTTCTATATTACATTCCCTCCTCACCCAGGCAGCAGATGTGGAATTAACAACCATAGAAACAAGAGTCCCAAATACTAAGACTCTAAAAGCAAAATGAAGTAGCCCCCACTAAAATTGAGATCTCTGATTGCTGGTCGCTAGACGAAAATTAGATATGTATATAAAATATGAATATATATAAAAAATTTATATATATAAAAAATTAATACATGGAAAAAAAAACGAATGTATGTGTAAACACTTATCCCTATTAGCATGCCCCATGTTAATTGCTAGAGCAAAGTCCCCATCATGAGGATGCAAAATAGGGACAAGGAAAACCCAAATCAAAAAACCAAACAAAATCAACAAAATATAAAGACCAAATATGGAAATGTATTGCAAATCAAAATTAAGATGTTATTTATGGTGTCCCAAGTCTCGCACTTAGTGTACATAAGGACAAATGACACACAAACAATACCATAAACACACTCCTGCCAGGAGTGTAGCATATAGCATTAAATTGTATTGAGATTAAATTGAAAGTCCTCGCTTACTGGCCCCCAGAGTTAGATGATGGTTTTAGGCATTGTCAATAAAGGCATTGACGTCAGTGTCTACATTCAGCCCATACGGTATATAAGACCTAACCCTATAAATCCAAGCCATCTCAAGTTTAGAGATGCCTCTAATAAGGGAACCACCCCGCCAGTGGGATTTATAATGATCAATCCCCAAAAAGAGAGTCTTAGAGGGATTTCTGTTATGATGATCCCTATAGTGTCTAGACAAAGAGTGGTTTTTAAACCCCGTAAGGATATTAGTAATGTGTTCGTTCAAGCGAACCTGCAGAGGCCGCTTTGTCCTGTCCACATATTGTAGGCCGCACGGACATTGGACGAGGTATACCACGGCCTTAGTTGAACAGGTGATGAACGGCCTTATTTGAAATTGGGTGGATCTACTAGTGGAGGCGAAAGTCTGAGCCCTCCTTCCCCCCCAGGGCGTTGTAATGACAGACTCTACACTTGCCACATTTATAGTATCCGGTGAGTTGTTGAAAAAAAGAGGTCTGGGGAGTAGGGGGATCCAAAACATTCGGAGCCACCCTATTCCTCAAAGAGGGTGCCCCTCTGTAAATGACAGCAGGTCGATCTGGCAAGCTATTTTCCAAGACTCGATCACTCTTGAGGATATGCCAATGCTTGCATATGAGTTGTTTTATTTCCTTGGCTTGATGAGAATACGTGGTAATAAAAGGTAACTGTGGAGGTTCCCGTTGATTTGCCCTAGGAAGATTTTCCCTCAACAACTCATCCCTTGGCATATGAACAACCTCCGCCAAGGTGGTTGACAGAGCTTCTTCATTATAACCCTTATCGACAAACCTCTTTGTCAAGATGTCAGCTTGTTCTAAAAAGGTTCCTATCTCTGTACAATTACGCCGGAGCCGCATATATTGGCTCTTAGGTACCCCTTTTAACCAAGGTGCATAATGGCAACTCGTTCTAGGGATAAAAGAGTTTCGGTCAGCTGCCTTGAAATGAGTTGAGGTAATGAATTGCCCGTTCTTTACCTCTATATTGAGATCCAGAAAATTGATTTTCTCAGAGTGGGCCTCATATTTTAACTCAATACCCCTATCATTGTTATTAAGGAACTCAAAGAAACACTCAAGACTTGCTCGGTCTCCCTCCCATAGGAGGAGGACGTCATCTATATATCTTGCCCAGAGGATGAGCTCAGGCCTCCTCTGGGCATAGATGACCTCCTCCTCCCAGAGGGCCATGAACAGGTTCGCAAGGCTGGGAGCATATTTAGCCCCCATTGCGACACCCCTGATCTGGCTATAGTACCTCTGGTCAAACCAGAAGTAATTGTGGGTCGCTGCGAACTCTAGCAGCGCCATTATAAATTCCACCTGATCGGAGGGCAGTTCAGAACTCTTTTGTAGGTAATAATGAATGGCAAATAGACCGAGGTCACGGGGGATAATTGTGTAAAGAGATGTGACATCAGCAGTCACCAGGAGCAAACCATCCACTGGGGTGTGGTTGGACAAGATATTAATTGCATGTCTAGAATCCTTGATGTAAGAGGGCATGTTTTTAACCAACGGTTGGAGAAAAAAATCTATGTATCTGCCCACCCGGGAAGTCACTGAGTCGATACCACTGACAATAGGACGCCCGGGTGGGCAGACAGGATTCTTGTGCAATTTAGGCAGGTAATATAATACCGGAGTTTTTGGGGCTCTAGGTACTAGAAAACTAGCCTTAGGGGTGAGAATACCCCTGTACAGACCACTTTGAACTATGACGTTCAAGGCTTTTTTGTACTTAATCTTGGGATCACAGGTTGGTGTGGGGTCACCTACCAAACGAGGACCACTGACGACTACAGTGTAGAGAAATGTGTTAATAGGGGGCACTGGAGCC
>BLSH010318926.1:659307-669474 GCA_018402905.1 Glandirana rugosa | reverse complement strand
TACAGGGGAATATAGAGGAAGTAAACCCCATCTGGGTTTACATCCTCTTTAAGTGGTTAAACTTCCCTCATCTAGGCTGGAGTTCAGTCCTTTGAAAAAGAATGAAGAGATACATTTGTATCTTTTGTGTTTATAGTTATCAGAGAATTTGGCAGACTGCACGGAGTTTTGTTTATATTTAACAGCTTAGAGAACGGATCTTCATTGGGGGGGGGTGGGAGTCATGTACCACCTTCTATGCAATTTAGAGCTGAAAATATTTTTTATTAAGAACAGTGAGCAATGTACAATGATGAGACAACAAAAGATAAATAACGCAGAGGTGCCTGCCAAATGGCTATAGCCTGCGGCAATGCTCCTGGCAGACTACATTCGTTCTCAACATATGCTTCAGCGACAGAAAATACTTGGAGTGGTTGTAACAACACTATTCCATTTTAACACAGTAAGAGAGAAAAAGAGTTTGGGAAAGAGAAACAAAAAAGAGAAAGGTATCGCACAGGAAGAAAGGGTAGGGAAAAATGGGGGAAAGAGGAAAGGCAGAGGGGAGGGGAGAGGAGAATAGGAGAAACAGATAAGCCGGGATAGGGCAAGAGGGAGGATAAATGGAGGAATGGACGGCCGGGAGATCGTATGTCAGGTAGGTCTAGATTAGGGGGTGGGGGCCCAGTACAGGCACCCTCTTGTAGCTCAAAGTGTGGGCGGACCCGTCTGAGATCTCAACATGTTTTGAAGAGTATCTTAAGAGAAGCGGAGCCAGGTAGGCCAAGGTAACATATTTTTGTATGCAGTTTTAGAGCCATCTCCAGGATTAAAATGAATATGTTTGAAAGTATTTACCTACATTTTTAAAGGCACCATGCATAACCACTGTAAAGCACACTCAACCACTTCAGCCCTGGAAGGATTTACCCCCTTCCTAACCAGAGCACTTTTTGCGATTCAGCACTGCGTCGCTTTAACTGACAATTGCGCTGTCGTGCGATGTTGTACCCAAACAAAATTGACGTCCTTTTTCCCCCCACAAATAGAGCTTTCCTTTGGAGGTATATGACCACCTCTACATCACTTCTGATCACCGCTATAAACAAAGAGCGACAATTTTGGAAAATATATATATATATATATATATATATATATATATATATATATTTATATATATTTTTTTTATTAGAATATATATCCAAAATAAAAAAATGTATTCATCAGTTTTGGCCCATATATATTCTTCCTCATATTTGCGGTAAAAAAAAAAAAAAATTACAATAGGCGTATATTGAGACTGGGTTGCGCAAAAGTTGAGCATTTATAAACTATGAGATATGGTGTTTTTACTAGTAATGGCGGTGATCTGTGATTTTTATTGGGACTGAGACATTGCAGCGGGGATAGATCAGACATTTTTGACATTTGACACATAGCCACTGATTACTGTATAAATGTAATTGACAGGGAAAGGGTTAACCTGTAGGGGGCGATCTAGGGGTTAACCGTGTTCCCTCACTGTGTTCTAACTGTAGGGGGGCTGGGCTGGCAGGGGCATGACAGATCTAAGTGATCCCGATTACAGGGATCAGCAGATCACTGTCATGCTACCTGACAGAATGGGGAGCCGCCGTGTTTACATCTGTGGTTCCCCGTTCTTTCTAACAGGTGATCACGGGTCGTCGGAGGACATAGATCCGCTCGACCTGTGGCCACACTTGGGGAGTGCACGGCGGGCATGCGTGCCGGTCCACTACTCGCTCAAATTGCCATTTACAAATGGCGATTCACGCTATCGTGCCACACTGCCGCAGAAAAAAAAGACATTACACGCTTGGGAAGTGGTTAAAAACAAGCACAAGACATTCACCTGATACCTACTGTTTATGTTAACAGTCTTTGTAACTGTAATATGTACACATTATATAAAAATAAGTGATATTACCTGAAAGTTTTAGGTTTCCCATTAATGCATTTAATAAAATATTTATTACACATAATAAAAAAAAGTCTATATATTGACAGAAAAATACAACCTGCATTTTCTACCCGACTGTTCCTGTAATTTTGAAAACCAAAAGAGAGAGATTAATTTTCTCCTCTTTGTCCGACATGTGGATGCAGCACACACAAACACACACACACACACACACCTGTTGAAATCCTTGTCCCCTTTTGTCCATTAAAAAAAAAAAAAAAAAAAAAAAAGAAAGAAAAACACCTACGCACAGATTTTTCCACAGTTGGAAGCTCCTATAGCCCTCTAGCTTCTACATATGCTTTTTTCATTTGACTGCTAAAAGAGAAGCTCAAAACCCTTACTATGCACTTCATAAAAAAAACCCTTAAGCGTGTGGTTGGCAACCAATGTACTCATCCCCATCAATTAGCTATTGAAAGGCCCAAAATATTGTGTTTCATACTGGAGTGGCAGATACTCAACTGTGTATGCTGCAAATTGTGAGCATTTTACGAGAATAATAAATGCTGGCTTGATTTACTGTTATAAAGTAAAAACCAATGTAATGACAAGCAGTGGAGGAAACTATGATGGGTTTTCAAACAAGTCTCTGTCAGGGACGACAAAGGAGCAGAAAAGATTGCCTTTTTTAGGCATGAAGTTCCATCATGCACTTCCAATCAGTGTGCTTGTGGTTCTGTGGCTAATAGAATACAAAAGGCTACTAAAGACTATGCTCTACTTGCTGAGGAACTAGTTGTAGTCTTATAAGATGTTGCCTTGAAAAGACTGAAAGGTTAAACCTGAATTAAAACAAATTTTAGGAGACAGCTGGATCTTTTTCTATTTAGGTATTCTCTTTCCGAAATAAAGGTCAATTGGCACAGCTGCATTGTTTCATACACTCTATTACACGTTCATTAATTGAGCAAATTACATAAAGTTGCTCTTTAAGCTTTTAGTACACCCTTCTTCAATAGAATAAATACATTACAGCCAAAAAATACTTTTGAGAGACTAGTTTTCTTTTACAAGATGATTACTCAAGAAAATGAAAAGAAAAACAGGAAACCACCTGTATGCTATGACACATCAGCAATGATTTTCTATTCAAGCACTCATGGGATGTTACAGGAAAGCAAAACTAGACTTCTAAACAAACCACAGATGACCCCTTTTTCATAAAAAATAAAAAAGAGAGAGGAGAGAGATAATGGCGGCATACAAATTTTGTTTTCCTATTCCAGTACATAATTTTGGGAAAAAACGAATTGCAAAGTAAAAGAATATACATTTTATCACAAATTGTACACTTTCTCCTTACACTGGCTGCTCTGCTGGAGGACTAAACACAAAAGGGGCATATTTATAAAGCACTGAATCTAACATTCACCAACAAATTACTGCAAGTGAAAAAGAGAAAGACAGTAATCAATTCACCACCAGTAAGGCTCAGTTCTCACCGCTGCGACATGGGATTCGACTTTTGAGATCCTAAGTTGCATGACATCTTAACTGATGCTACACAAGCCGCTCAGAATTTAGAAAAGGTTCCTGCATTACTTTGGTCCGACTTGGATGCCATTTCAGCCCTTTTATAGGCTTCTAAATAGCAGCCAAGTCAGATTAAGTCAGAAGGAAGTCGCAGGAAAAGTCATATGACTTTGCCGTCGCAGCAGCGTGAACTGCTATATGCTTGGTGAAAGTCGCATACACACGATAAAAATCAATGATTTTTTTTTTATTTAAATCTGATTTTTTTGATCAAATTTGTTTTAATAAAATGCTTTTGGAGTAAAAATCTATCTAAAGATAGTTTTTATTTAAGATACATTCCTAATTGTATTTATTCATCATGAAATGGAGCTTAGTTATGTAGCATGAGGCTGTATATTCTGCAATATTTACATTTTTGGTAAACTCATTCAATGAATCCAAGCTCTGTAAGCTGAGATAACATGCACTGCATTGATGCATTCATACAATTTCACAGTAACCATGAGAAAAAACAGTTCAGGAATATTAATTTATCCCATTGTTTTGCAAATCTATGTACACTACAATGCAAAAAAATTACTGCTCAAGGACTAACAAGCCCTCTATGGTTCAGGTGTGCTGGCCGTCAAACAGGTGCTGGCTAATAGAGCAAAGGAACAGTTGTTACAAGTAAAAGTTGGACAGCTGCACTCCAAAACTGATTCCAAATGCTTTATTAAATGAAAGATACATACAGCTCAACAGATGAACTACTGGTCACAGCTAACGCGTTTCACACCTTGGGCTGGTGCTTACTCATAGCATGACCACACATGATGTGTCCAGAATATATATACATACATAAAAAAGGATTATCATGATTGAAACACCAGAAGTTTACTCAGTGTGACACATCCCACTCGAAATGAGTCCGAGGGGCAGTCTGGTATTCATTTTAAATATCCAGTGAACCTCCCTTTTGCACAGTAATCTAAACCTGTCCCCCCCCCCCCCTTGGGAACCACCACCTTCTCCAAACCCTGAATGCGGAGACTTGTCACGTCCTTATGATGAATATTCCAATGTTTGGCCACATTAGTTGATTTATTTACCAAGATGTCATATAAATGATCGTGAAGTCTATCCCTCATCCTGCGAATGGTACAACCCACGTATTGAATTATTACAACTCTCGCAGGTGATCACATAAATGACAAACTTAGCATTACAATTGATAAAAGACGTGCTCCTAAACTTCCTATTGGAAGTAATGGAGTAAAGAGTGTCCCCTCTTTTAACATGAGGGCAACACGGTCACTGACCCCCGCCACAACAAAAGGTCCCCTTGAATTGAAGCCAATGGGGTTGGGGATGTGCGCTAGAAAATAAACTTGGGAGAAGTACTGCCCCAACTGTGGGGGCCTTCCGTGCAACCGATCTCACACTACAAAATGATTGAATCTGCTCTGATATCGTTTTACTAACCTGACAGCTTATTATTCTAAATGGGAAACCTTCATTTTGTTTGCAAATATTAAAGATTCTAACTACCAGCAAGAATAAGTCCTTACATTTAAAGAGTACCTATCATTTCAGATCCATCATGGCAGCGCTTGTTAGCGGGTATCCACTCACCTGCTGCCGCCATGTCCCTCACCTTGTTGTGTCCGTGCCGCATCACCAGTCGCCCCATTAAAGTGAATGGGACTGTCGGTGAGGCAACAGCGGGTCAGAGGAGGAGCCACTGTGGGACAGAGATGACAGTTACTCTTTGAAAATTATGATTTAAATGGAGTTGATTTAAATCAAGCCTTTTTACTAGTGATTTAAAGCGGTTGTCTACCTAATTTATGGACTTTTACCTACAGGTAAGCCTATAATAAGGCTTGCATGTAGGTAAAATGAATATCTCCTAAACCTCTACGGTTTAGGAGATATTCCCCCTCTAAGCTGTTGCAGCATTACGGTGCATGCGCCATGTATGTCCCGGCGTATGCACCGTGTATGTCCCGACAAAGGCCCAGCAATAGGGCCGGACCTTGCCCGAAATACGGGTCCCGCGCGTAGCCGGAGCCGCGTACCCAGAAGCAAGATCCGAGGGAAGATGTCCGCTCCCTCAGAGAGGACCGAGCAGCCCGGCCGGATCTTCGTTTCAAGGTGAGTATTTCATAATGCGCTAGTATGCGGTGCATACTAGCTCATTATGCTATTGTCTTGCAGGTTATATATATATATATATATATATATATATATATATATTTTTTTTTTTTTTTAAATGGGTAGACAACCACTTTAAATTGTGATTTAAATAGACTTGATTTAAATCAAATCCACCCTGCATACACGGCTTTATAAATATGCTTTAGGGTCCATGCTTACTAGCTTAAAAAAAAATACTGCTTCTACAGGAGGAGGTTTGTGTTTTACCTGTAGAAACGGCTCAATGTGTCCATGCACCTTTAGGCTCCATGCACACTGGGCTTAAAAAAACGTCTGTTCCCCTGGCAGAAAAAAAGCTCATATCGAGCGTTTTTTTGTACAAAGTTTAGCCGAGTTTTGAGTTTTTTTTCTGCCAGAAAGCTCCAATCAGAAACGCAAACCAGAAGGGTTTTTTCCTGCCTCTGGGTTGAGCTCAAAAATATGCCTGTAAATCACCCTAATGTGCATGAACACATAATATAATATTGAGCTACTTCTACAGGCAGAACACAAAACTGCCGTAGAAGCAGCGTTTAAGCCAGTGTGCATGGACCCTTAGGCCCCATTCACACCTGAGCGTTTTGTAGCTTGAAGCCTGAAGCTACAAAACGCTTGAGGGGAAAAAAAAAAATCAATGATTCTCTATAGAGATGGTTCACATCTGCACTCAAAAACGCCTGAAGCCAAAAGACTGAAAATGCCTGAAGCTCAAACAAGTTCTGGAGTTCTTTTTGTAGCTTGATTTGGGCGTTTTTCTACTTTTTACAATGGTGACCTTTTGACCTGTACAAAATTGCGGTAAAAATTGAAGTAAAAAATGCATGTATAGTCAGTTCCATAAATATTGTGACATTGACACAATTCTAATCTTTTTGGCTCTATACGCCACCAGAATGGATTTGAAATGAAGCAAACAAGATGTACTTTAACTGCAGACTTTCAGCTTTAATTTGAGGGTATTTACATCCAAATCAGGTGAACGGTGTAGGAATTACAACAGTTTGTATATGTGCCTCCCACTTTTTAAAAAGGTACCAAAAGTAATGGGACAGATTAACAATTATAAATCAAACTTTTACTTTTTAATACTTGGTGGCAAATCCTTTGCAGTAAATTACAGCCTGAAGTCTGGAACGCATAGACATCACCAGACGCTGGGTTTCATCCCTGGTGATGCTCTGCCAGGCCTCTACTGCAACTGTCTTCAGTTCCTGCTTGTTCTTAGGGCATTTCCCCTTCAGTTTTGTCTTCAGCAAGTGAAATGCATGCTCAATCGGATTCAGGTCAGGTGATTAACTTGGCCATTGCATAACATTCCACTTCTTTCCCTTAAAAAACTCTTTGGTTGCTTTCGAAGTATGCTTCGGGTCATTGTCCATCTGCACTGTGAAGCGCCATCCAATGAGTTCTGAAGCATTTGGCTGAATATGAGCAGATAATATTGCCCGAAACACTTCAGAATTCATCCTGCTGCTTTTCTCAGCAGTCCCATCAATAAATACAAGAGAACCAGTTCCATTGGCAGCCATACATGCCCACGCCATGACACTACCACCACCATGCTTCACTGATGAGGTGGTATGCTTTGGATCATGAGCAGTTCCTTTCCTTCTCAAAACTCTTCTCCTCCCATCACTCTGGTACAAGTTGATCTTGGTCTCATCTGCCCATAGGCTGCTGTTCCAGAACTGTGAAGGCTTTTTTAGATGTTGTTTGGCAAACTCTAATCTGGCCTTCCTGTTTTTGAGGCTCACCAATGGTTTACATCTTGTGGTGAACCCTCTGTATTCACTCTGGTGAAGTCTTCTCTTGATCGTTGACTTTGACACACATACACCTACCTCCTGGAGAGTGTTATTGATCTGGCCAACTGTTGTGAAGGGTGTTTTCTTCACCAGGGAAAGAATTATTTGGTCATCCACCACAGTTGTTTTCCGTGGTCTTCCGGGTCTTTTGGTGTTGCTGAGCTCCCCGGTGCATTCTTTCTTTTTAAGGATGTTCCAAACAGTTGATTTGGCCACACCTAATGTTTTTGCTATCTCTCTGATGGGTTTGTTTTGTTTTTTCAGCCTAATGATGGCTTGCTTCACTGATAGTGATTGCTCTTTGGATCTCATATTGAGAGTTGACAGGGAATAACACACACCTGGCCATGGAACAGCTGAGCAGCCAATTGTCCCATTACTTTTGGTACCTTAAAAAGTGGGAGGCACATATAGAAACCGTTGTATGAGATCCTACACTGTTCACCTGATTTGGATGTAAATACCCTCAAATTAAAGCTGAAAGTCTGCAGTTAAAGCACATCTTGTTTGTTTCATTTCAAATCCATTGTGGTGGTGTATAGAGCCAAAAAGATTAGAATTGTGTTGATGTCCCAATATTTATGGACCTGACTGTATGTAAAATAGACTGAGCATGATAGAAGGCAGGGGGATTGGGAGATAGACAAGCTAGTTCACTGAAAGGAAATGACATCTGAGCTCTGTTCTGCTCTGCTAGACTCCTCCCATCATCACTAAGTATACAACAAAGTAGGAATGAATAGGGGGATTACAGGCCACAATTGCAGCCATATGCTAGGAAAATAATCATTTCAGTTATTATGTTTATTACCATGTGTAACTTCCAGGTATTTATATGAGGATTTACCAAAATATGTATGTTGCCTTTAGTTGTAATTTTTTTGTATAATATGAAAGATGTTGTTACGCCGCAAGAATTGTGATCTTTATTCTAAGCAAAAAAAATTGTGATTCTCATTTTGGCCAGAATCGTGCAGCTCTACTATGAGCTAGAGATAAAGTTAAAAGGAGATGTATGCTATTTATTTAGATTCTATATATGTTTTTTTTTTATATTAAATTGGTGGCGGATTAATAGTCTACGGTGGTAATGTGTACCAATAATTCTTATAGTTTATCTAATCAGGGAGTACACATTTGTAAATTTTATTTTTAGTTTCAAAGAGGTTTTATATTTTTTTTTTGAATTTTGAATTTAATCTATTAATTGAGATGTACAGTGAGGGGAAAAAAAAGTATTTGCTCCCCTGCCGATTTTGTGCGTTTGCCCACTGACAAAGAAATGATCAGTCTATAATTTTAATGGTAGGTTTATTTTAACAGTGAGACAGAACAAAAAAAATTTCCAGAAAAACACATTTCAAAAAAGTTATAAATTGATTTGCATTTTAAATGAGTGAAATAAGTATTTGATCCCCTATCAGCAAGATTTCTGGCTCACAGAGGTTTCTTGTAGTTGGCTACCATGTTTGCACACATCTCAGGAGGGATTTTGCCCCACTCCTCTTTGCAGATCCTCTCCAAGTCATTAAGGTTATCGAGGCTGACATTTGGTAACTCAAACCTTCAGCTCCCTCCACAAATTTACTGTATATATATGTGAATGGAGTTCTGTACTATCAGGGTTTAAATTTATGTGCTGACTATTCTGTACATCATAGTTGTTTTGTCGCTCTATGCTTTTATTTACATTTTTTTTTATTGATTTTGTTGATTATATTGGATGTTGATACATATTCTGTTCAATGAACACTTGTATTAGTGGATGTATAGTGACAAACCAGCTGATTTATGTTTGGCACATTGAAGCTGCCCTATATACATCGGCAAGTAGAGAGGTGCGGTTTGGCCTTATGGGGAAGTTCATTGGATGAAACACATCGCTTTGACGTGAGGCAAATTTGTCTGGTGAGTGAAATTCATCACACTTTTTAGACATGGTGATCATGAATTGAAGCACAAGTGGAAGTTATTTTATTGAAGATTTGTGGACACTAGTGGTGACATTTTCAACATCCACTGGGCAAAGACTCTCCTTCCGGTCCAACTCCTGGTAGGGAGTGTGTGATGACGTCACATCCGCTAGACCCATCCAGTGTATGTTTCAACGTGGTAGAAGTCATCAGGCCACACCCCCTAATGCATCTACTACAACGAAATGCGTTGGAACTGGAATAGCAGGTGTGACATTATTACGCACACCACACCGGAAGTTGGACCAGAAGGAGAGTCTTTGCCGATTGTCTGCATGCCATGCGAGGATAGCCATGTTGGGCTTTTCATATACAGTGCCTTGCGAAAGTATTCGGCCCCCTTGAACTTTGCGACCTTTTGCCACATTTCAGGCTTCAAACAAAGATATAAAACTGTAATTTTTTGTGAAGAAGTAATCAGTAACTCCAGTTGTAACCTAGTAAGTCTCTAGGAGTGACTTGAAGACCTCTCTCAAACGACGTGACTTTCATTTCCCCGACTTATTAAAACGTGTGGGTTAAAAAGTCAAAAAATAAACAATTTCAAACTTTATAGGTTATTTAAAGTAAGGTGAAGTACTAACACAGGGTGAACAACTAAGAAGTGTTTTTTAATGTCAAAATATAGAAACAAACTTCGGACTTTACACCGTTTTCCAGCGTTTCAAGTTCCCCCGGCTTATGAAAGCGTTCCGTGACATATACTTTTCGGGTTGTACCGATAGGAGCGTACCGTACGTCTGTTAGCCGTTTCTGAGAGGAAGACCAG
>BLSH010318926.1:639201-650049 GCA_018402905.1 Glandirana rugosa | reverse complement strand
AAAAGTTCCTAACACAAGCTCTTCCTGTAAAAGAAAACAGCAAATACTTTCTTGCAGTCTTTACCAATGAACACCACTCCATTCTTGAGAAGTCATCCCCAGGAGTCCTTTGAAAAATAGATGCTTATAGAAGGGTCAGTTTTCTTAATCCCCAGCAGCTCTCACTGGCTCCTCTTATTGATTGCCACATCACTACAGAATGCAGCAATGTTTGGTGATTTGGACAACAGGAAAGGCAAGTATGCTCATATTTGACAGAAGAGCTTGCCTTGATCATTTTTCTAAAGTGACAGAGTCACCTCAACGCTAAAGCTAGATACACACTATACAACTTTTGTTGTTGTATTTCCTTTAGATTTAACTTCAACTATGTAGTGGAAGAGCCTGCCTGATTGCATACAAATTGAAAAATTGTTTAGGTTTGACCTCATATTATATGGTTTTGGAAAATCTAAAAAAAAAAAAAAAAAAAAAAAAAAAAAAAAATTGTATAGTGTGTATCCAGCTTTAGTCTCGAGTTATGAATATAGCAAACAATATTATCTCAGGGAAAGAGAGCACGACGCCATATCCCAAATGATGCTAGAACAAATAAGGAAATGCCTTTGGAGTCCCTGCTTTTTGGAAGGTATCATACTAAAACAAATGACACTTCACATAAAAGATTTATTATTTCACCTTGACAGTCACAGAAACCATACACAAGGTAACCAGATTCATGACACACGCTAAAGCAGAGGCCATCGAAAAAGATCAGATCCCCAAATTTGAACAAATCTGGAAACCCCACTACCTGCCCCCTTCCTTTCGGCAGGAAGTTCTACTGCCATGGTGAACTACATCCTAACCAGGAGCTGAGCATCTGGCTGGACCAACCCGGTGGACTCCCCTTCCTTCACCTCCCTCATTCCACTCTCCTCGCCCCTCCCCCCCACCATTGCTCTCAGTAATGTCTTACAATAATGTTTTGCATGGTTAGCTAAATACAATAGAGTTCTATTACCCCAAGTTACTCCAAAGATCTCAGATTAAGTGCTCTATGCTCTCCCCCTGACACAGATCCCACACAGGGTGTTTGGGAGAGCTAGAGGTTATCCTTAAGAGGCAATTTCTATACTAGGCTCCGTTCAACCGGTATATCCATGCCTGAGGCATTTGTTCTAGTTTCTAGTTTTACATTCACTTGTCACAGAAAGACCTTCCTTTTAAGGCTTCATGCACACCGGACGTTAAAAAAAAAAAGTCCTAAAACAGTCAGTAGATTATCAGTGATTTTATCCAGCTTTTTTTTAGCATTTTTGTGGTGGCGTTATTGAGCATTTTTTAGCGCTGGCATCAATGAGAGTTTTTTTTTTCAATGGATACAAAACGTCCAAAAACGTTGGTGAGCAGCGTTAGTGAGGGTTTTTACAGCTGAAAAACATCTCTCAGAACCCTCTGGTCTTGGGGGTTTTTTTTTTACAGTTTAAAAATGTCACTGCTCAAAACAGTTGATTACAGTCTATGTGTGCATGAACACACAGGATAACATGGAGGGTTTAACCACTTCCGGACCACCGTACGTAGTTTGACGGCGGTACTTTGAAGTGGAATACCGTTGTTACGGTAGCAGATAGCTACCATAACCCCGGTATCTTTTTTTTCTGCAGGCAATTCCCTGCAAGATAAAAGTGGTCTTAGCGGCGGATTCGCCGCAAGATCACTTTTATCAGCGGCGGGAGCGGTGCCACCCCCTCCCGCCGCTTTCCGGTCATCTCCGCTGATTACCGGACCCGCAGGCAGCAGCGGAGATGATCAGGTCCTTTCCCTCCAGTGTCCGTGTGCCGAGTGAGCGGCTGAAGCCGCTCACCCGGCTCCATAACAAGGCTGGGCGGAAGCTACGTCACAAGTAGCTTCCGCCCAATGCTCTTAAAAGGGGACATTTTTTTTTCCCCCTGCCATTTTTTTCAAAAAAATTTTTTTTTTCTTTTTTTATGCATTTAAGTTTAAAAATGAGATCTGAGGTCTTTTTGACCCCAGATCTCATATTTTGGAGGTCCTGGCATGCTTTTTTCTATTACAAGGAATGTTTACATTTCTTGTAATAGGAAAAAAAGTGATCAAAAAAATTTTTTTTAAAAAGAAAGTTGTAAAAATAAAAATTAAAAAGTAAAATAAATAATTAAAAAAAAAATTTAAAGCGCACCGTCCTTGCGAGCTCGCGTGCAGAAGCGAACGCATACGTAAGTCCCGCCCACATATGAAAACGGTGTGCAAACCACACATGTGAGGTATCGCCGCGATCGTTAGAGCGAGAGCAATAATTCTAGCTCTAGATCTTCTCTGTAACACAAAAATGCTAACCTGTAGAATTTTTTTAAATGTCGCCAATGGAGATTTTTATGGTGCATAGTTTGTCTCCATTCCGCGAGCGGACGCAATTTTGAAGCATAACATGTTGGGTATCATTTTACTCGGCGTAACATTATCTTTCACAATGTGGAAAAAAATTGACCTAAGTTTACTGTTGTAACTGAATTTTTTCAAAAAAAATCGCGCTTGTAAGACCGCTGCGCAAATACGGTGTGACAAAGTTTTGCAATGGCCACCATTTTATTCTCTAGGGTCTTAGAAAAAAAAAATATATAATGTTTGGGGGTTCTAAGTAATTTTATAGCAAAAAAACCTGTTTTTAACTGAAAACCACAGAACTCCAAAAAGAGGCTCGGTCTTAAAGTGGTTAATGACTGTATAAAAAAAAAACCATCTGCAGCTGAAAACAGCAGCTGTAAAAACATCCCTTGTGCATGAGGCCTAAGTGTCTTTTTCATGAATGTTTGTGCAAGTCTTTATGCTGTTCATGTCATTGTAAACTTCAATAAAAATCTTTAAACGAGAAAAGAGATTTCATGTTAAAAAACATGTGCCGCTACATGCCTCATCTCCCTTGGAGACCTGCAGGTGATTATAGGCTTACTGGTTCCACACTGGAGCACTTTATTGGGATTTTTTTTGTTTGGTGGGGAGGTTGGTTGATATGTATTGTGCTGTTGTCTGGGGCAACTCTCTGGCAGGCCAAGGGGGGCCAGGTCCAGCCAGTGGTGATCAGCCTGGCTTTCCTAGGTGGGGTGGTTCATTGTGGTCTTTGGGAAGGTTCTTTGAGGCCCATGAGCCATGTGTCTATATGCGTTACATATGTATGTATAAGTGTATGTGGTGGTTTGGATATGCACATGGGGGTTTGCATGGTGGATTCTATGGTAACCATACTGTGGGGGCTTTTGGGGATCCACTGGTGGCTGTGATAGTTTGGCATTGTGGGTGGCAGAGTAGGTCAGATTACATTTGTGGGCCAAGTAGATGTATGGGGATATGGGTACTGGGTAGGGAGAGTGGGTGGTGACTGGTTTGACAGGGTCATGCTTGTGTGTATATGCCTATGTACACGTGGCTGGGCCTCCTCCCTTTCCTTAAGCCCTCATCTATATTGTTTCGATTGTGTGTAAAAACACAAAATACATATTTCTTGGGAGAGTGCATATGATTAGCACAGGGCAAATCAGCACTGTCCAGACAGAGGGTCAGGCCTTTCGGTCTAATAGGACAGTCAGAAAACTTGTACAAGCTTTAACCAGTGCTGGCCTGGAAAATGATAGAAGTCACAAGAATAACTGCTGATGAAAAAAGGTATTATGCAGTTAATATTTCCTAAATTAATTGCATTTTTAATGTCTGTACTGTGGGAAACAAGATATAGTGATTACAGGGTCCTAGGTTTAACTTTTAACCTTTCAGATGTTTCAGCAGTGTCCCTGATTAAGCAGTTCTGGGCTGGTAAATGCATCAGCACAGTCCATCAAAGTACCCGAGTACCTGTCGCCAGCCCATTAGAGTACCCGAGTACCTGTCACCAGCCCAGCAAAGTATCCGAGTACCTGTCACCTGCCCATTAGAGTACCCGAGTACCTGTCCCCAGACCATCAGCTTACCCAATTACCTGCCACCTGCCCACCTGTCACCAGCCCATCAGAGTACCCGAGTACCTGCCCTTCAGATTACCCGAGTGCCTGTCACCAACCCATCTGAGTAACAGAGTACCTATCTGCAGCCCATCAGAGTACCCAAGTACCTTTTACCAGTCCATCAGAGTACCCGAGCACCTATCTGCAGCCCATGCCTCATAGAATAAACCTTGGGTGTTTGCTTTCCAAAATGGGGTAATTTTGGGGGTAAATCCACTGTCCTGGTGCTCCAAGGCCTTCAAAAGTGTGATAGGTATGATTGAAATTTTATGTGTAATTTATGATCCTAGAACGCCTGACAGTGCTCCCTGCATGTTTGGCCTCTGTATGTGGCCAGGGTGTGAAAAAGTCTCGCACATGTGGTATCGTCATACTCGGGACGAGTAGTAGAATATATTTTGGGGTTTAATTGGAAGTATGCATATGCGGCGTGTGAGAAATAACTTATGACAGTTTTGTGCAAAAAAAAAAAAAAAAAATATTAATTTCTTAATTTTTCCAAGAATTGTGGGGAAAAAAATACAACTTCAAAAACTCGCCATGCCTCTTACTAAATACGTTGGAATGTCTACTTTTCAAAAGGGGGGTAATTTGGGGGGTATTTGTACATTCCTGACATTTCAGGGTCTCAAGAAATGATAGGCCATCAGTGCATCAGGTGTGATCAATTTTCAATGATTGGCACCATAGCTTGTAGACTGTCACACAGAACAAATAATAAAAACACTTATTTGGGTTATTTTTACCAAAGATAGGTAGCGGTATAGGTTTTGGCCCAAATTTATGAACAAAAATTACTTATTTGCAAATTCTATCACAGAAACTTGAAATAAAAAACACTTTTTTTTTTTTAAATTTTCGCAGTTTTTTCACTTATGTCGCAAAAAATAAAAAAACGAGAGGTTCTTAAATGCCACCAAAAGAAAGCTCTATTTGTGTGAAAAAAAAATGATAAAATTCTTTTTTGGTACAGTGTAGCATGAGAGAGTAATTGTCATTCAAAATGTGAGAGCGCTGACAGCTGAAAATTGGTCTGGGCAGGAAGGGGGTATAAACGTCCTGTATTGAAGTGATTAATGGCATCCTTCGGTACAGTCAATTTATTGGCACAATTACAAAAAAAAATAAAAAAAATTATCCACAACTGTCTCTGGAATACACTGAAACTGACAAAAGTAATTAGCATCCATTAATGTTTATTCCATATGCAATACAGATCAGATTCTGCTTTGATTTCTTTTTATTCAACAGAGGATTTCAAAAATTTTAAATAAATTAAAAGGTCACGGACAAAAACGATGGGTCCCTTAAAAGCAGAAGTAAACTCTGAAACCAAAAAAAAAAAAAAAAACACCCCACAACACAAACACTTTTTCCCTGCTAGGTAAAGGGAAAATGTGCTAGTATAAATCACATAGCACTTTATGAAAGGCTTCCCTAGAAATGAAGCCCTCCAGCGGCATGCTGTCACCACCACAGAGGCCTCCATCTTCACCTGGTCTTCCTTCCAGGCTCGCAGGGTGTGGGGCCAGTGATGTCAATGCCTGCCAAACAAGCAAATCTCTCCTAAACAGTACACATTTAGGAAATATTAAATTTAGCCTACAGGTAAGCTTTATTATAAGCTGGGGGCAATACAAATGAGCAGGGGAGATGAATGATCTGGCATCAGTGCAGTTTTTGTTCTGGGGGGGGGGGGGGGGGGAATAAAAATAAAAAACAAAACAAACAAACCTTGCTGTGTACCAGGCTTAAGGCTGTGTACTGTGTAGATGGGGGAATCCCTCCCATTCAGCGATAGTATTATGATAGTGGGGAGATTGCCCCTCCATCAGAATACACGTATGAGCACCTCCATAGCCGGTGGCAAGGATTGAGGGAAAATTTTCCAACAAGCTGGTTGTACACAGTCAATTGTTAGATCAACTTGTGTACAACCAGCCTGCCCATACATAGATGGAAATTCAGTCGGTCCGTGCTGAACCAGCTGAATTTTGAGCCATGTATGGCCGGCTTAAGAAACAAACACTTGGCCTACAATAGTTGACATTCACAGCTATTCAAAGATATGGACACGGGAAGGACAGAAAATGGATGCCAGAATTAAACTAGTATTAAATGCAAAATTAAAATGACATATGGTGTAGTCAGTCAGTAGTATCAAAGCAGTGTTTTTTTGAGTTAGAAATGGGAACAGGGGGGCGCCAGACTAAGTGCAGCATTAAAATTGTGGATTTCTTCAATAAAAGCAAAATTGGCAACTCACAGAATGGATAAAAATTGCCTGTTATACTCATCCATTCTATGAGTTGCCAATTTTCCTTTATTGAATAAATCCACAATTATAATGCTGCACTTAGTCTGGCGTCCCTCTGTTCCCATTTCTACCTACAGAGACCATTGCTTCGCTCCAAGGGTGCTGCCTCCAAGTGCTTTTTGAATATCCTTATGGACTTTCGGTATGTTACATAGTTACATAGTCAGTGAGATTGGAAAAAGACACAAGTCCATCAAGCCCAACCCATGTGTGTGTTTTTATGTCAGTATTACGTTGTAAATCCCCCAATGTTGTGGTCCCTTAAGTGTGCATCTAATAGTTTTTTGAAATTATCTATACTACCAGCATAAACCACTGTTTTTGGAAGAGAATTCCACATTCTCACTGCTCTTACCGTAAAGAAACCTTTACGCATCTTAAGGTTAAACCGCCTTTCTTTCATTCTCAGCGAATGGCCACGTGTCTTTGCGTTTCCCCTTGCGCTGAATAGTTTTGTCCCTATAGTGGGGTCACCAGTACAGTATTTGTACATTGAAATCATATCCCCTCTCAAGAGTCTTTTCTCCAGAGAGAATAAGTTCAGTGCTTGTAATTTTTCCTCATACCCAAGGTCCTCTAATCCCTTAATTAGCTTTGTTGCCCTTCTCTGAACCCTTTCCAATACCAGGACGTTCTTCATGAGGACTGGTGCCCAGAATTGGATGGCATACTCCAGGTGCGGCCTCACCAGGGACTTGTATAGTGGGAGAATTATTGATTTATCCCTGAAGTTAATCCCCTTCTTGATGCATGCTAACATTTTGTTAGCTTTGCTTGCAGCAGCTTGGCATTGCATGCCACTGCTGAGCCTGTTCTCTACTAGGACCCCTAGGTCTTTTTCCATCCTAGATTCCCCCAGAGGCTCTCCCCCTAGTGAGTAGTTTACGTTCATGTTCTTGGTACCCAAATGCATTATCTTACATTTTTCTACGTTAAATATCATCTGCCACCTGTCTGCCCACCCCTTTAATTTATACAGATCTTCTTGCAAGGTTTCCACATCCTGTGGAGAATTTATTTCCCTGCTTAGCTTGGTATCATCCACAAACATTGAGATTCAGCTGGTCACCCCGTTCTCCAAATCATTTATGAATAAATTGAATAGGATTGGTCCCAGGACAGAACCCTGGGGAACCCCACTTTCTACACCAGACCATTCTGAGTATTCCCCATTTATCACCACCATCTGGACTCGCCCCCGTAGCCAGTTTTCTATCCATGTATTCACCTTTGATCCATGTTAAGGGACCTTAGTTTGTACAGTAAACGTTTATGGGGAAATATATCAAATGCTTTTGCAAAATCCAGGTACACATCTATAGGCCTTCCTTTATCTAGATGGCCGCTCACCTCCTCCTATTAAGAAGGTTAATAGATTGGTTTGGCAAGAACGATTTTTCATGAAACCATGTTGATTACTGCTAATGATAACATTCTCATTACAATAGTCTTGTATATAATCCCTTATTATTCCCTCCAAGAGCTTGCAAATTGTTGATGTTAAGCCATCTGGTCTGTAGTTCCCGGGGAAATGTCTTGGTCCTTTATATATTGGCACCACATTGGTATGATACCAGCTGATTGGAGGAAAGCCAGTCAGAAAACTGCTCTTAAAGATTAGGTACAAAGGTCTGGCAATAACTTGGCTAAGTTCCCTAAGGACCCTCGGGTGAAAGCCATCTGGGCCCGGTGACTGTTAGCGTTCAGTTTTTCAAGCCTATTCCTGATTTTATCCTCAGTCAGCCATGAGGGTGCTTCCTGTGACGTGTCTTGTGGACCAGCATTGTGGTTCTGCATGATTGAGCCCCTCATTTCCTTTGTGAACACTGAGAAAAATGAGTTTAACGTAACCATTTGTAATGATGTTTTAATTACAGGTCATCCATCAGTGTTGCTGCTAAGTGCAGCTTTGACCCGTTTTTATATATAACTATATATAGAGTTTATCTATTGCGTCTCTTACAGTTGTAGTTACTCCTAGACATCCCTCTAGCGCCACTTTTTTTTTTCCGGAGTAACTTCACTTTTTTACCTATCAATTCTGCTGTTTTTTAAACTTTAAAAAGGACCAAGCTGGTGCAGCAAAAAAGTGTCCATTTGGGCTTTACACTTGTGGCTAGGGGTTGGAAGGTTGGCTTTAACCACTCCTTGATTTGTGCACTGGTGCGCAGCCCTGTTGGAACAGGAAGGGACCATACCCAAACTGTTCCCACAAAGTTGGGAGCATGTAATTGTCCAAAATGTCTTGGAATGCTAACATCTTAGGAGTTCCCTTCACTGGAACTAAGGGGCCAAGCCCAACCCCTGAAAAACAAACCCAGCACCATAATCCCCCCTCCACCAAATGACTTAGACCAGGGCACAAAGCAAGCTCCATAAAAAGACATGGATGAGGGAGTTTGGGGTGGAGGAACTTGACTGGCCTGCAGAGTCTTGACCATAACCTGATACAAAACCTTTGGGTTGAATTAGAGCAGAGACTGTGAGCCAGGCCTTCTCGTCCAGTGCCGACTTCACAAAATGTGCTTCTGGAAGAATGGTCAAACATTCCCATATACACTCCTAAACCTTGTGGATATATATTTTTTCATATTACACACACAAATAAAGAAAACAGACTGATCATGCTTTCATTTAAAAAGTACATGCACATATTTTAAAACACACAGCACTCAATATATTACACCAGAGCTTAACAAATTTGCTTTGAATCTAGGAGCCAGCTAAAAGAGTCAAGAGCCAGTTTTTTTTTTTTAGCATAGTGTGGGTTGTAAGTGCCTGGGGTAAGGCAAGTAATTTGTGCCCCCCCCTAACTTATTCACAGCAGAGCAGCCAGTCAATAATTCAAACGTAACACCGTTACATCAGGGTTATAGGCTGGCCAGAAAGAGTGACACTAAAAACCTGTTATAGGGGAAACTCCTCATTATGCCTAATGCATCATGACTGCGACATGCAAAACGCCCTCATCTGCTGCCTAATGCAGCTTAAGGAAGGCCATTGGTGGGTGGCAAAAACATGTCTACTGCACATTTTTACCACCCAACTGAACATCTAAACAAAGCCTTGGTGACAGTTGAATAAAATACATAAAAAAAGGTGAAAGTGTTCCAGTGCTGCTGATCTTCTGCTGTCTCTTCGCAGCCACTTCCTGCCTACATGCATGTCCCCCATGGTGACTGTTCATTGCTCTGGTGGGTTTCTGGTCACGATGAAATACTGGAGCACAGCTGCACATAGAGAGTGGTAATTGTTGATGGTACACAGGGCTTTATCAGAGGACATAGAAAGACTCTTCTAAAGCATATCCAGCCACATCATCTACCCTCCTCCATCTCACAGCACACAATAGAGGTGCACGATTCTGGCTAAAACGATAATCACTATTTTGTTGCTTAGCATAAAAGAGGACGATTCTCGTGGCGCAACATCTTTCACATTATACAAAAAATAAATAAATCGGCTAACTTTACTGTTTAGTTTTTTTTTTTTAGTTCATTAAAGTGCTTTTAAAGGAAAAAAAAAAATTGCGTTTGAAAGACCGCTACGCAAATACCGTGTGATATAAAATATTGCAACAACCGCCATTTTTTACTTGTAAGCAAAAAATGTCAGAAAAGGCTTGGTCTAATTAACCACTTAAGGACCGAGCCTCTGAGATTTAGTGTTTACAAGCTAAAATCAAATTTTTTTTTTTTTTTTGCTAAAAGGTTACTTAAAACCCCCCAAACGCTATATTTTTTTTTTTCAAACACCTAAAATGGGGTCATTGCAATACATTATGTCACACCGTATTTGTGCAGTTTAGGCAACAAGCTTTGTGAACTAACAGCTCTTATGTCTAGGGATAACTTGGACCTTGTTGCAATTACAGAGACATGGTTCAAGGATTCAAATGACTGGGAAATAACTATACCAGGGTACACACTATACAGGAATGACAGAGTAGGGAAGAGGGGAGGTGGAGTTGCCATATATGTAAAAAATGGCATAAAACTAACATTAAAGCGGAGGTCCGGGCTAAAAAAAAAAATTAAAAGTCAGCAGCTACACATACAGTAGCTGCTGACTTTTAATATTAGGACACTTACCTGTCCTGGACTCCAGCCGACCTCAGGTCCTGTCCATTCACAGGATTATAATTTTCAGTCGTCGATGACATACACATCGACGACTGAAAATTAAAAAAAAAAATCGGGCCTGGAGGCGAAATTACAATCAAAATACGGTAAAAAATGTATATACCGTTGAGGTGGAGGGGAGAAGGGATGAGACAGTAAGGACATATCACACATGGGACCATATCAATAAAGGGTCAGTAAACTTAGGAACTTGGTACAGAGACATTAACGTTGTTCCAGGTTCAATAGGGATCTGTATTCTCGACAATCAAGTGTTTCGAACAACGGATTTGACGTGTTTATGCCACACTGTATTACATAACGTTACTGGGGTAAAATCCACAAACTTTTTTTTTTTATATCGCAAACCCCCCAAAATTCATTGGAAAATCGTTTTTTTTTTTTTTTT
>BLSH010318926.1:546869-582867 GCA_018402905.1 Glandirana rugosa | reverse complement strand
CTGTAGAAGGATCCAGGACTCCAGCACTGTGACCGGCTCTGTTTTAAAGAAAACAGGCTGGTTCCGGCGTCCATGCTCCTCGCGGGACCCGGAACCGGAAGTGACGACCCGGAAGTCCCCGCCCTCCCCCCTGCGCTCCACAGGCCGGAACTCAAGGCCCAACGCCCGCCCCCCTCACAGTCTGCCCAGGATCTCCTCCAGCCCCGCAGCCAGGAGCCGCAGACATGTGCGGGGAGCGTTCAGTCCCCTTGGACTTACTTGGGGGGAGAAGCGCCGGTCTCAGCTTCCCTCTGTGCCTGACCGGGGGACCCATCATCCACTACTCACAGGTGAGCAGTCTTAGAGCTCCCACACCCGCCTCCTCCTCCGTGGAGGAAACACAAAAAACTGAGGAGAGGAAGGGGAGGCGCCCTTTTAAAGACTTAATCTTTGTGTTTCCTGCCTTCGGAGGAGGAGCTCTATCTCTCTAGTGCTGTCCTGGACAGACGACTAGAGAAAAAAACTGGTATGCTAGCAGAGCTGGGGGGGGGGGGTTATATGCTGTAGTGAGGACGGCCCCCCCGGGAGGGGCCAGCTTGCTTTTTTTTTTTTTGCTTAGTCTACTCCTAGTAGGATGTGCATAAACCCCACTTGTCAATGAGAAGGCTGCGGCTGTCAGTGAACGTAAGAGAAACAATGATTCCCTATGAGAGCCCTCTTAACTGGTCCGACTTGTGTTTTTCAAAGTCGGACCGACTTTGAAAAAGGTTCCTGTACTACTTTTGTCCGACTTTGATCCTACTTTAGTCCATTGAAAAGGCATTGAAGTCGGATCAAAGTTGGATCAGTGTCTTCATTGATCCGACTTTGGCATGCGACTTATGCTCTGGGGATCTTGAAGGGGAACACCACGCCAAATTTAAAAAAAAAAAAAAATATTTAATATGGCATGGGGTCCCCATCCAAGAGCATACCAGGCCCTTTGGTCTGGTAGATCTGGTACGGATTTTAAGGGGAACCCCACGCTGAAAAAAAAGGCGTGGGGTCCCCCCCAAAATCCATACGAGATCCTTATCCGAGCACACAGCCCGGCAGCCCAGGAAAGGGGGTGGGGGGACAAGCGAGCGCCCCCCAACCCAAAGCACCTTGTCCCCATGTTGATGAGGACAAGGGCCTCTTCCAGACAACCGTTGCCGGTGGTTGTCGGGGTCTGCGGGCGGGGACTTTGACAAGGGGACCCCCAGATTCCGGCCCCCCACCCTATGTAAATGAGTATGGGGTACATCGTACCCCTATCCATTTACCTGCAAAAAAAAAAAAAAGTGTACAAAAAACACACTACACAGGTTTTTAAAATCTTTTATTAAATCAGCTCCGGCGTCTTCTTCCCTCTCTGGCTCTCTTCTGCGGGGTCTTCTTTCTTCTCCTTCTCTACGGCGTCTTCTGCTCTTTTGCCGGTCTTCTCCGCTGTCCTCTTCCCCGTTCTCCCTCCTTCCAACCTTGACACGATGCGATCTCCTTCACGAATGCCCTCTCCGCTGTGCCTTATAGTGGCATGGGGTGGGGCCACCCGCTGACAGCTCCATCCTAGGATGGGACGTCATGGAGGCAGGGCCGCCGGATGATGTCAGCGGGTGGCCCCGTCCCATGCCAATATAAAGGCACAGCACACAGCAGAGAGGGCATTTGTAAAGGAGATTGCGTCATGGGAAGAAGAGGGGAAGAACAGGGGGAAGAGGACAGCGGAGAAGACCGGCAGAAGAGCAGAAGACGCCGCAGAGAAGGAGAAGAAAGAAGACCCCTCAGAAGATAGAAGACCCAGAAAAAGAGCAGAAGAAAGAGCCAGAGCGGAGAGAAGACGCCGGAGCTGATTTAATAAAAGATTTTAACAACCTGTGTAGTGTGTTTTTTGTACATTTTTTTGCAGGTTAATGGGTAGGGGTACGATGTACCCCATTCTCATTTACATAGGGTGGGGGGGCCGGAATCTGGGGGGCCCCCTTGTTAAAGGGGGCTTCCAGATTCCGATAAGTCCCCGCCTGCAGGCCCTGACAATCACCGGCAAGGGTTGTTGGGAAGAAGCCCTTGTCCTCATTAACATGGGGACAAGGTGCTTTGGGGTGGGGGTGCAGAGCCCCTCTGCCCCAAAGCACCCATACCCCCCATGTTGAGGGCACACGGCCTGGTATGGTCCAGGAGGGGGGGGCACTCGCAGTGCCATACATTACATACAACTGAATGGTGCATTCTGCGCTGTGCGAATGCTGTACTCCTGGCACTCTGGTCACTAAAACTGGTCCTTTAAACTTTACAGGGAAACCAGTGCTTCTAAAAGAGTTAATCTGAATGGTGACCCAAAGTTTTTACCCATTCCTGCTGCTGATCTAAAGTTACTGGTTTCCTCCTGCATTAATGTAAGCTCAGCAGCAGGAATCGAGAAGAATTGAGGACCACCGTGTGACACTTCTGAAAGTGTGGGTTTCCCAGCAGATTTTGGGAGAGGAGTTCTAGTGAGCAAATTGGCATTCAATTTTGCAGGCAATAGAAAAAAGTATTCAATTTAAACTTTTGTTGGTATGGCTCTTAGCTGGTATTATTCGGATAATCATCTGTATACAGCAAGTAAATATATTAAAAAAGGAGAAGTGTAACCAAAGCTATTTTGGCTGTACTTCTGTAGGTCACAGGCGTGCAGTTCGTTCTGCACTCCTGTGACCCATTTTCTGCCAACAGTGGGCTAAAGTCTGCTGTCCGCTGATGTCACTAAGCCGGACCACTCTCAGGAAAGTTCAACCATATGGTCGGTATCCGTCCAGAAGTCTGGACTGGCACCTGGCTCAGCATCTCAGCAATCCATCGAGAGCCTGAACCAGCCCCTCCCACCCTCTCCACAGCCCAGCACTCCAGTGAGCAATGGAGGGACAGAACAGTTAGCTGTCGACTGAACGGTGGGAATAACTGAGTGATCAGTGGTGTTTGATTGCTCAGTTCTCACTGCAGAGGCAGCAGGGGACAGATGCTGCATCCACCTAGGTGAGTATAAAGGTTTTTTTTTTTGTTTTTTTTATACCCTCCGTCAAAGTTTTTATTGTCAGTGCCCCCTTTGAAGAGATTCACCACTATCTGTATTGGTGACCAGTGAATGAGGCCGGGTTCACACCTATGTGAATTGAATGTGGCTTACACCACATCCAATTCACAGAACACTTCAAAACATGCTTTTAATGTGCCAAGTTCACATATGTGCGGTGCATTCACACTCCGCATTGCAGAAAACGTGCGCGTTCTGTGCAGTGCAAATTCTAGCACCATTTTGTTCAATGCGAACGCATCTAATTCGCAAATTCGCATCTAATTCAAAGTTCCACATTGAACGGGGATTCTTTCCCCTCCTCACTGCACCTCCC
Source organism: Glandirana rugosa (assembly GCA_018402905.1). Lineage (NCBI taxonomy): Eukaryota > Metazoa > Chordata > Amphibia > Anura > Ranidae > Glandirana > Glandirana rugosa. The sequence continues at coordinate 579,481 of BLSH010318926.1, read as the reverse complement.
TCACCCCCCTCCCCGGGCAGCTGACGCGCTGTGAGAACGGACTGGAGCTGCTGAAGTGCAGCTGCTGTCCTCACAGGTAACGGAGTTGGAATTCACAAATTCACACTGCAATGGTGTGAATCCAGCCTGAAAGAGGGAAAATTTTAGAACGGTCGCCAGAACAAAGGGTGAAGGAAAATCCTCTAATAGAGACAGTCTGAAAGGTTTATTCCACTCACTTTGGGAGATCTCTTTAAAATGCCAAGTTCACCTTAAAAAATATAAATAAGTGCATATATTCTTGCAGGTAAAGAAATGTGCATTTAAAATTCTTTTCATGAGCCTGCAAAGCATTGCACCTGCAATCAGCAGATCGTGGGTGCAATTTCAAGCTTCTGCAGAATCTCAGAATAGCTATCTGTCCATACAGGCAGTTACTGGAGGCCAGGAAGATCAATGAACTACAAAAGCACTCACCAATACCCTCACAGTTCATTGAGAGCTCAAATCTGTCTACCGCGGTGACAGCACATAGTCATAGTTCACTCACAAATCATTGCGAATGAATGACACGGCTGCGTGGGAAGAGCCCCGCTCTTTTTAAAATTATGACAGTAGGTGCGGGGAAAAGATTCCCAACCTGCTGTTACAGCGTGGATTGGAGGGGTATAGGCAGGCGGTCTATAGTAACCCCTAAATACAGGAGTAACATGTTACCAAGGGTGAAGTTATTCTTTAACAGGAAGTGAAGCTTTATTTCCCCTATGGTACAGGCAGCAAGCCAAAATTAAAGAGTGTTTTGGTTCTATATACACGTTATCTGTACCCCTTTAGACCCATCCCACTCTAAGGATGGCCCATACACTGTGCAAATTTCTTTCCTGCAACCACAGGATTCCCCCCATAAACACAGGCAGTGTTGACTGGGGAAAAAGCAATGGTCTTCTCCCAGTGGGAGGGCAGGTAAGTCATACCTGCCGGGAGAAGACAGTGATTACCGTTAGTGGCTATAGCAGCAGCAAGCAATAACCGCAAGAGAATACGGCAGGCTGGTTGTACCCAAGTCCATCAATTTGGTACAGTCAGCTTGCCTATTAACAGTTAGGGGTTGATTTACTAACATTGGAGAGTGCAAAATCTGGTGCAGCTTCTAACTTCAGCTTGTTTAATCAAGCTTTGACAATAAATCCTGGAAGAGGACTGGTTTCTTTGCAGAGCTGCACCAGATTTTGCACTTTTCAGCTTTAGTAAATCAACCCTTAGACCCCATTAACTGCACTGAAAATCGCGGTAATGCGTGATGGAGATCGGAGGGGGGCATTGAAAGTAGGAGTTTGAAGCGAGTTTTTAAAGCTCCTCAAACTCATATGCAATTGATAATATGGACAGCACACAGTGCTGTTCACAATATCGAATCATGAAGCTTCATGTTGAGTTTGGAAGGTTTTGAAGCATCTCAACCCCTTCCATTCATGTCTATGGTAACACACCATAAAATGTGCTAGTACACGTTAGGCCTTGCTCACAAACAGTAAAAAAAAATAAAACACAAATGCACCACCACAAACCACACACCACAGGCATCCCAGGTGTGGTTTTAACACGCGTCAAAATTAACGAGCCACTCGTATTACCACTGAAGGCATCAGTATTTTGAGCAGGTGTGAACAAGACCTAAGCCCCGGTTCACATTGATGCAGTGCGGGAACCGTAGCGAACTGAATTCGCACACCATTCATGCGATGTTAAATTAATGACACCCCAAAACACAGTGCGACTGCAAGAATCATATCACATGGGTCTGAAACACCCATGCTATCCAATTCAAATGAGGCAAAAAATAAAAAAAAAATAAAAAAGGGAAAGGAAGGTGACTGCACCTTTATTATGCGGTGCAAATTGAGCCCATAACGAATGTGCTTGAATCTCATGTAGTTTGAATAGGAATGCGGTGTGATTCCGATCCGAATCGCATGCACTGTCCCACACCACACAAATGTGAACCTCTGTTAACAAGATGTTAAAACGCTTTAAAATTGGAACTTTAGTCAGAAAATTAAGTCCTGCTACAGGACTTCAGGCTGGCCCATTTTGCAGGTATAACTATGACCCCTTTCACACTTGTGTGAGTTGTCCTGAGACTTGGGACTGCAAAGTCGCATGACAAGTCGTTCACCATTTTTTCCAATGAGTACCCTTCATATCTGTACGACTTCAAGTTGAGCCGACTTTAAAGTAGTCCCTGCGTTACTTTGGTCCAACTTTGATGCAAATTGTAGGTCCATAGACTTCAATGTTAAACCCTCAAAGTCTCATGCAAATCGCACATGAATAATATAAATGTGATTTCTGTACGACTTTGTAATATGTTTTCATTGAGCCAAAGTTGCAACAAAGTCAGACCAAAGTCGTAATGATCCCAAATCGTGTAAAAATGGCGGCAAAAATCGTGGCCAAAAAAATTGCCGTAAAATCGGGTCGCACAAGTGTGAAAGGGGCCTAAGTAAAACATTAAACATAAGTGTCTATGCTGCTTCAGTCTGATCTGCAACTGCCATGGTGCTGCACATGTGCTCAGTTATGACACCAGCCATTTGAAAGTTTGGTTGAAGACACAATCAAATGTGACAGTTTAAGTGGATGTAAACCCTCACATATACCCAGTGAAGTGAACAGCCTCAGATCATACACTGGGATGAAACAAATTTCCCTCATAAGTTTTACATGTATATCTGCAGACTTCATATTTATATAGAAAGTGTTTAGAAAGTGCACATTCTGTTAGAATTTTCACTTACGTATTCCCCTCTAGGAGGGGATTATTGATGGACACAGACAGCTGATTGGAGAAAAAAGGCACACAACCCCATCCCCACACGTGCAGAGCTTGCCTGTGTATACAGTTGCAAGAAAAAGTATGTGAACCCTTTGGAATGATATGGATTTCTGCACAAATTGGTCATAAAATGTGATCTGATCTTCATCTAAGTCACAACAATAGACAATCGGTCTGCTTAAACTAATAACACACAGAAAATTAAATGTTACCAGGTGTTTATTGAACACACCATGTAAACATTCACAGTGCAGGTGGAAAAAGTATGTGAACCCCTAGACTAATGACATCTCCAAGAGCCAATTGGAGTGAGGTGTCAGCCAACTGGAGTCCAATCAATGAGGAGATTGGAGGTGTTGGTTACAGCTGCCCTGCAAAAAAACAAAACACAAAAAAACCACACTCACACGAAGCATTGCCTGATGTGAATGATGCCTCGCACAAAAGAGCTCGCAGAAGACCTACGATTAAGAATTGTTGACTTGCATAAAGCCGGAAAGGGTTATAAAAAGTATCTCCAAAAGCCTTGCTGTTCAGTCCGTCCACAGTAAGACAAAATGGTCTATAAATGGAGAAAGTTCAGCACTGCTGCTACTCTTCATAGGCGTGGCCGTCCTGTAAAGATGACTGCAAGAGCACAGCGCAGACTGCTCAAATTAGGTGAAGAAGAATCCTAGAGTGTCAGCTAAAGACTTACAAAAGTCTCTGGCATATGCCAACCCTGTTAGCGAATCTAGGATATGTAAAACACTAAACAAGAATGGATTTAATGGGAGGATACCACAGAGGAAGCCACTGCTGTCCAAAAAAACATCGCTGCACATTTACAGTTTGCACAAGAGCACCTGGATGTTCCACAGCAGTACTGGCAAAATATTTTGTGGACAGATGAAACCAAAGTTAAGTTGCTTGGAAGAAACACAACACTATCTGTTGAGAAAAAAAAGAGGCACAGCACACCAACATCAAAACCTCATCCCAACTCTGAAGTATGGTGGTGGGGGCATCATGGTTTGGGGCTGCTTTGCTGCTTCAGGGCCTAGACGGATTGCTATCATCGAAGGAAAAATGAATTCCCAAGTTTATCAAGATATTTTGCAGGAGAACTTAAGGCCATCTGTCCAGCAGCTGAAGCTCAACAGAAGATGGGTGTTGCAACAGGACAGCGACCCAAAGCATAGAAGTAAATCAACAGAATGGCTTAAACAGAAGAAAATACGCCTTCTGGAGTGGCCCAGTCAGAGTCCTGACCTCAACCCGATTGAGATGCTGTGGCATGACCTCAAGAAAGCGATTCACACCAGACATCCCAAGAATATTGCTGAACTGAAACAGTTCTGTAAGAGGACTGGTCAAGAATTACTCCTGACCGTTAAGCACGTCTGATCTGCAACTACAGGAAATGTTTGGTTGAAGTTATTGCTGCCAAAGGAGGTTCAACCAGTTATTAAATCCAAGGGTTTACATACTTTTTCCACCTGCACCGTGAATGTTTACATGGTGTGTTCAATAAAAACATGGTAACATTTAATTTTCTGTGTGTTATTAGTTTAAGCAGACCGATTGTCTATTGTTGTGACTTAGATGAAGATCAGATCACATTTTATGACCAATTTGTGCAGAAATCCATATCATTCCAAAGGGTTCACATACTTTTTCTAGCAACTGTAGTTTAGCAATGTGCTAATCTATTTATAGCAACCTCCTTCGACACACACTTCTATCTCCGGGTCTCGGAGAGCTTGTCAAAAGTTGATGGCGGATAGAGGAACGGAGCAGGACAGAGCTACGAGACAACGCTTTGAAGAGAGAAAATAAAACACTACAGATATATGTGCCCAGCTCAAATTTCATGAAATAGGTTTACATCCACTTTAAGCAGTCAGGCATTCCAGGAACGTAACTTTTTTGAAACCGTTAAAAAAAAAAAAAATGGATTTAGTTTCACTTTGTGATTTTCTGCTGTTCAGGGACTCTGGTGTTCAGCAAAATAGCCTCTAGCAAGAAAAAAAAAAACTGGAACAATGCTGGAGGCAATTTACAGCACACTACCACCAAGATCTGCACCAACAGCGGCTCTGGCTGGGCCCTTTCGTCGCATAATTATTAATGTGAAATGCATGTAACTTGCTAAAGAACATATATTTTTTTACCAAGTGGTTATGGGTAAAGATCCGCTTTAACATGGAACTAAACCCATGGATTTAATGGTTTCCCAAAACAATTACATTCAAGCATGTCATGACTGACAGCTGTCACAGCTGCTTAAGCTCCCAAAGTGTCAACCCAACAAATGGCTGGGGTCATAACTCATCATATGTGCAGCATCACAGCAGTTGAAGTTCAAACAGAGGCCAAGATGGCAGCTTCTTTGCCTGAAAAAGTTAGGAGTGCCGAACCCCCACCCCCCCAAAAGCTAAAAAAAGTGAACAGCTAGACTTACACTGTAGATGCTGACTTTCAATATTAGGGCACTTACCTCTCCAGGCATCCAGCAGTGTCCTCACCTGAGCAGATTCTTGAATCAGCTCTTGGGTGCTGGTGCCTACATGTTGGCTAAGGTAGACTGGAAGGGAAGCCTTACGGCTTCACAGCCATATTCCTGCTGCGCATTCCGAAGGGGAAGCAGTTAACTCTGAAAACCAGGTACCCAATCCACCCTCCCCCCTAAAGGTGTCAAATGTGGCGGGGGGGGGGTGTTAAAATCAGACACGCTGAGCTTACCCTTTTGGGTGGAGATTCGATTTAAGAGGGTTTAGTTCTGCTTTAAATGGGTTGCACTTGGTGGCAATACCTCCTGTACATTGGGACATGCAGCGCAAGCATATTAGCATTGCAGCAAATGTAAAGCCGAATACATGCCAGTCTTTCTACAAGCAGATGGCCGGCCCCCTAGCCACTTGTGCAAATGAGGGCCGGTTCACACTAGAACATGGTGCCGGAAGGTGCCGCCCTTACAAGCCACACACAGGTGCCATCAATTGTTTACAGCAGCCAAAATGTATCACATTTGTGGAAGCCAAATCGCATGGTGCTGTGCAATCTGGAAAAGCAGTGGCAACCAATGCTAATTTTGGCAGCAAATTTTCATTTTAGCCTTAGGACTAAGATGGCATTTTAGTTTTAGTCCCATTTTAGTCTTTTGCAATTGCTTTAGTCGTATTTAGTCAACTAAATCTCCAGGACATTTTGACTACATTTTAGTCTACTAAAATCTAATGGGTGTAGTTAAATTGTAAAACATTATTTACACATTTCTCTACAATTTCCAAACTTATTATATACTGCTGCAGTTAAAAAAAAAAACAAATTGAATATGTTATTTATGGTATTGAGGTATGAACATGCATTACAGACCAGTGTTAATGTTTTTGTCAAATTTCAATTTAGTTTTAGTCTTTACTAAAATGCCATTTTAGTTTTAGTCGTATTTTAGTCAATGAAAATGTTTTAGTTGGTTTTAGTCGACTAAATTAAACACTGGTGGCAGCCCTTTTAATAGAATGAGCTGTCAAAACCAGAGTGCACGGGGATGCACGCTTTCCGGTGTGAAGTGGCCCTTAAAGTGGTTGTCAACCTGTGACAACCACTTTAACCTACAGGTGAGCCTAGAACAAGGCTTACCTGTAGGTTCCCTGCATAGCTCCCAAACCTGCACGGTTTAGGAGATATACAGTTTACTACTGTTGCCGACGTCATTAGGCACACACGCAGTGAGGAAACGACCTCTGTGCCGTTCCTTCACTGTGATCGTGCCGTGACGTCACGCTGCTCCGGGCCAGTCACAGAGCCGGAGTCGTCGCCACGTAAGGAAGAGGGGCTGAAGTTGGACGCTGCCTGCACAGCACAGGGGACACTGAAGGCTTTGTTTGCAGGTGGCACATAACGGGCTACTATGCGATGCATACTAGCCCATTATGCTTCTACTTTGCAGAGGAATATTGAGGAAGTAAACCCTATCCTCTTTAAAGGGGTGTTCCATCGTTTTAAAAGTCAGCAGCTACAAAAAGTGTAGCGGTTGACTTTTAATAATCACCTGTCCCAGGGTCCAGCGATGCGGCCACCCGCTGCCTCACTCCTCTCCCCCCTCCTCCGTGTGGCACCAGCATAGCAAGTGTCACGCAATGCGCGTGTTGTGAATGGCTGGGCAATCTTCTGGGACCTATGACGTGTCCCAGAAGATCACCGGGAGGAAGGTGAGAGAGGTGAACTTCCTTGCGGCTCCAGGAGAGGAAGTGGGAGCTGGATACCTGTACAAAACAGGTACACCCCCCAAAAATAAATGACATGCCAATTGTTCACTTAAAGCGGAAGTTCCACTTTTGGGTGGAACTCCGCTTTAAAGTTGGTTTATTCTTCCCAGATGCATTGAAGCAGAAAAGAGAAATGCAAGCCCCACATATGGCTGTCATTGGGCAGTAGGAGGTGAAGGGGGCAATCCTCTGCCTGTCCTGTGTGGGACTGATGACCCCAGAGGATGTGACTGTCCATAGCTATGCACACAATGTGTAGAGAGAGTGTCACCTGCTGTAATGTGAGGAGTAAACAAAGACATGTGAGAAGTCCCATTGGCTGGCCATGCACCCACACAGCCCCGGCTCATGCGCTCCCAGCAGCCCCATTGCGCACACAGCTCCGCACAGCCTCCCGGGCTCAGCACAGCCCCAGCCGATACCCGGTATACAGCACAGCCCCAGCCTGGTCCCGAGCACCGCACCGTGCGCCGTCCTGGAGGCCCCGCTCTTCCTCTCCTCTCCCTGACAAATGGCACATGCACCATGGTGCCACCATTGGCGGGCACCTCTCCGGGCACCGGGGTGAGTGGAGGTGAGGCGGGTGGTGAGCCCCTCCATGGGCCGCACACAGGAGAGGAGCCGGGGCTCACAGGGGGGACTCCAGAGGAGACATGGCACTCAGGAAAGGCCAGGCGCGCTGGGGCGCATCATGGAGTGAAGAGCGCAGGGAGCACACGGCACCACTCCTCCTTTCATAGATTACCTCAGGCTCGGCACACCAGCTCCGGAACATGGCTCACACCGACACAGACACCCAACGGCGCGCTCTCACCGTGCGCAACGCCCCGCCAGCCAGCCGGCCCGACTATTGAGCCCAGGGCAGCCGCGGGAGGAGGAGGAGACAGCGCGTCATCAAGCGGCGCCTGAACAGGGGACTGCCGCCGGGGGCTTTACCGCTTCGGCTTACAGCTACATAGCACTAAGCGGAGTGTGACCGCTCCATGTCCACGCTGGGGAGGGGGGAGCACCGCGCTCTGCACAAAGCCTCCCTATATAGAGCGCGCCAGTGCGCCCTTCCAGCCTGTAGCCGGGTCACCTGACATCACACACGGCCGGCTTTGTGGCCCCAACACGTGCACAGCTGAGTGAGGGGGGCAAGGTGCCCGCGGGTGTATGGGCGAGAACAGGTCCATTCAACAGGGGGATCTATTCCACATCCAATAAGCTGTGCCTGGGCTAAACCATCAGCTCTCCAATACCACATCTGTAATGGGGGAACATGGGCAATTGCCTGCAGGGGCTGATTAAAGTCATTAAAAAGATGTTTGCAGTCACATTAACAAACCTATTTATACTTACCTATGCTGTGTAATGGAATTGCACATAGCAGCCCGATTCGGCACTTCTGGCTCCTCCTCTCCAGCAAGTGCCCCCATAGAAAGTCACTTCCGATCAGTGGCGGTCCGTTCATCAGGGGAGCACCCCCTCTCAATTTACAAACGGCACCAATTTTTTTGCTGGCAAAAAGCATGAAATTTACTGACAGGGCCACATTTTTTACTGATCTCAAACAAAACCAAAGAATTTCCAAGCTCAACTTACCAACCAGCAGTGTTGCCAACCTCTAGTATTTTTACTGGCAGCCAATGAAAAACAGGCAATTTTCTCCTGCCAGTTAAAGGGAAAGGTTGCCAGTAAACAATATGGCTCAGTCTGGAGCCGGCCAAGACCATACAACTGTCTGCTACAGTGTGTTCATGTGGAGGCGGTGCCTGAGCATGTCATGTGATGTCATGGTGCAAGGGAGCTGGGCAGAGCCTCGTGTGCGGTATGGGAGCAAGGCAGGCTGGGAGCGGGACTGTCAGTGCTGTTTAGACTGGAGGGACCACCTGACTTGGAGAGAGACTCAGGAGGGGACGTGTCGTGTCATTGAGGTCTCATCAACATCAGTGCTGCTGCACATTGCTGTCAGCGTGAGAGTTAATTTCACGTGTGTGATGCCCATTCTAATTTCTTGCCCTCCTAAGTCCTGTCCCTGAGCCACTTACTATATAGAAAATAAAATAAGAAATAGGTGTTTTGCCTTACTCTCTACCTTAAATCATATTGCTAATTGCATATTGTACTTGTTTGTAGCCAAAATACTGAAATTTGCACTTAAAACTGTAATTTTGTAACTTTTGGAAATGCCAGTAAAAATGTGGCTGTGCCAGTATATTTTTGGCGTCGTGTCAGTAAATTTCAATCTGGTAGGCTGGCAACACTGCCGACCAGCCTACGACCAACCCCTGTTTTTAACGCATACTGTTAGACAGGTCATTTCGGTTAGTCGCAGGCTGGTTAGTAAGTTGATCTTGGAGATTCTTTGGTTTTGTTTGACATGCAAACATTAAATGACAATTGCTGCACTAGATATAAATATAAAGTAACACAAGCCGCTAGCAAATATTGTTGAACAAACAATAAATAAATAGTAAAGTGGTGGTGCAGCGCTAAAATAAAAGTCCCAAGAATAAACAGTTCATCAGGAAAGGGTGAATGGGCAACTCCTCTGAAAATCGTACTCACGTTAGTGGGAAGATCCTCTCCAGCACCCTCACACACTGTCTCTTACCACCTTGATGTGACCCCCACAACAGAGGTCTAATGAGCCTTATAGATCACCTAGAGAACTCCCGGAGTAGGACATGGCAGGTGGATCTCCACAGTAGAGGTATTGCACTGCTAAAACATTCTGTTCACTCCCAACACCGAACTCACTCCATTCAAATGGGCATCGCCACGTAAGGCAAAACAACGCTCTCATGGTGCCGTAAACCCAGATGATTTTATTGAGAATAGAATATTGCACTTACTTCACACCAGTAAAAACATGCGTCTGACAGGTAAATGGGAACTTCCAGCGTTCCCCACCACCAAGATGGCCACTGTGTCTCCATGCCAGTGCCTGCGTCACATCCTAGACCCCTCCCAATGCGTTTCGTCATAAATTGACGTCAGGAACATGGACTTGCAGGAGACAGCTTAAATATGCACGGTTGGCGGAAATGCGATGCGTAGCATCGCGTGAAACGCAATGCGTTCCACAGTCCGGAAGCAGGAATCACCCATGCAACCCTGAAGCTCCACTGGCTATAGGTCGGAAGTGGAGCTTGTAAACAAAGGACCAGAGGCTCTCCTAGCAACCACCAGCGGTGGTTCAGCATTTGAACAATAAAATCACAAGTAATAAATCATTAAAAATTCACATGTTGTGATCAGCACCAATACATGCCTGGTTAAGTTGGCATCCAGCGCACGTATTTGTGCTGATCCCAACGTGAATTTTTAACGATTTATTACTTGTGATTTTATTGTTCAACCACAAGATGGCGCCGTTTCGGTGTCAGGCCTCTGTCAGTCTGAATCATTTGTTTTTATGTAATTTGGTATTTACCGTTTTTATTGGTCTTACCGTGTATCTTATGAGAATATTTTTGGTAAATGTTTAAGGACCGGGACTCATATATATATTATTTGAAAAGGAAAGTACCACCTTCTGCTTGGCTTCTTGTTCATTTCTTGTTAGATGCTGGTGGTTGCTAGGAGAGCCTCCGGTCCTTTGTTTACAAGCTCCGCTTCCGGCCTATAGCCAGTGGAGCTTCCAGGTTGTATGAGTGATTCCTACTTCAGGTCCGTGGAACGCATCGCATTTTCGCCACCCATGCCTATTTGAGCTGTCTCCTGCAATTCCACCCTAGGCCACGCCCCTGACGACGGCAATCTATGATGAAACGCGTTGGGAGGGGCCTGGGACGCGACGCAGGCACTGGCACAGAGACACGGCAGCCATCTTGGTGGTGGGGAATGCTGAAAGTTCCCATTTACCTGTCAGACCCATGTTTTTACTGGTGTGAAGTACGTGCAATATTTTATTTTCAATAAAATCATCTGGGTTTACTGAACCATGAGAGTGTTGTTTTGCCTTACATGGTGATGTCCATTTGAAAAGAGTGACTTCGGTGCTGGAAGTGAGCAGAACGTTTTAGCAGTGCATTACCTCTACCGTGGAGATCCACCTGCCCTGTCCGACTCCAGGAGTTCTCTATGTGATCTATAAGGCTCATTAGACCTCTGTTGTGGGGGTCACATCAAAGCGGTAAGAGGCAGTGTGTGAGGGTGCTGGTGACGATCTTCCCACTAACCTGAGTACAATTTTCAGAGGAGTTTCCCATTCGCCCTTTCCTGATGAACTGTTTATTCTTGGGACTTTGATTTTAGCGCTGCGCCACCACTTTACTATTTGTTTGACATGCATCTGCCCTTCCAGTGCTCCTTGATGTAAAGGCCAGTTATAGGTGGGGGCAGTGTCATATGTTTGTAATGTTGATATATTGGTCAGGTAACACAATAACACCTTAGCCATTGTGCAATGTGCTGGGTGTCTAGTGTGTTGCTGTACCTTTAAGGAGGGTTGGATTCCTCCGTTCACCTGCCCTACATCTATCCATTAAAATGCATGTGCTTCCATTGAGGAGACTCTTATAAGTCAGAGGTAGATTCTAGAGGACACAGGGTGCCTTGCCGGGGCCCTCTAGCTTACGCATGCGTGTGCAAATGTGTGTAACCAAACCCCTGTTTTTAACGCATACTGTTAGACAGGTTAATTCGGTGGGTTGCAGGCTGGTCGGTAAGAAGAGCTTGGAAATTCTTTGTATTTGTTTGATATGCGTCTGCCCTTCTGTTTGATATGCATCTGCCCTTCCAGTGCTCCTTGCTGTAAAGGCCAGTTATAGGTGAGGGCAGTGACATTTATTTACATTTTTTACTGACACCCAAAAAAAAAAAAGTACCTAAAATTACAGTTTTCAGTACTAAACAGTGCAAATATCAATATGTTAACTATAAACATATAGCTAGTGCTACTTTGTGTGTTTAAGTTAAACAAAAGTCAAAAACCATATTTCCTTAATTTACATGAAGGTCACGTTACTATAACCCAGCCAGCACAGAGTTCCCCCTTACATCAGAGTCTTCAGTGTAAAGGGGAATCCTGCAGATCAGGATCTAAGGGGAAACTCTGATGTAAGGGGGGGGGGGGGGGCTCTGGTGACTAGAGACCACCTTCTGCAGAGTGGATGCACTAAGGGGGGGTTACTAATATAGGGGGAAACCTTTATATCAGCGCCCCCTTACATTAGCAACCCCCCCCTTCCTTAGACTTGCTTGGTGGCGCTGTCACTGACCTCCTCTCAGGTGCACCATGCAGGGCTCAGCCAGATGGCTCCAGCCTGGTGGCTCTGGTTTTATCCTATAGTCTCCTCTCCACAGTCCACACACGTCTGACTCCTTGTCAGGTTTCTGCAGCTAGGCAGACCAGACACGTAGCTACACAAGGAAACTGAGACCAAACAAAGTATATAACTTTAAGGTGATATTTATTTACGGTGAAACACACACCAAAAAACATATACAGCAAACAGCAAGCAATTCAAACCTCAAAGACAAAAACAAAAACCAAACCTCCAATGCACAAAACAAGAATAACTAATAAACCTAACTACACTATGGACCAATAATAACTATATACAATATCTACAATATAAAGAACAAGAGTACAGGGTATACAAGGAAGCAAGGTATCAAGGCTGGGTACTAGGGCAGGAAGCAGGTGCAAGGCAGATAGGTACAGGAAGGTTCAGGATATCAGGGGACACGAGCACAAGGATATGGCAGCAAGGAGGTGAACAGGATCGTGACGCCCCGAGGGAAGAGGGAAGTGGCCTTAAATAGCCACTTTCCAGCTGAACCCAGACGTGACTGACTCCCACAGCCTGCTATCTCTTGGGAGAGACTTGCTGGTGGCCACTGGAGCTGCAGCAAACAACCCAGAGCATAACAGTGCCACCAGTACGTAAACTCAATCCTGACACTCCTCCTATGACCCCCATCCTGGTGATGCTCCTACTCTTGACTCCTCTCCAGACTCCCCCTCAGAGACTGCAGACATGATAAAAGACAAGAGATGGTCAGAGACTATGGACATGATACAGGAGGTGGAAAGGGGCTGCAGACATGATTCAGGAGGTGGACAGAGGCTGCGGACGTGATACAAGAAGTGCACAGAGGCTGCGGACATCATACAGGAGATGAACAAAGACTGCGGACATGATCCAGGAGGTGGACAGAGACTGCGGGCATGATCAAGGAGGTGGACAGAGACTGCGGACATGATCCAGGAGGTGGACAGAGGCTGCAGACATGATCCAGGAGGTGGACAGAGGCTGCAGATATGATACAGGAGGTGGACAGAGACTGAGGACATGATAGATGAAGTAGGCAGAGGCTGCAGACATGATCGAGGAGGTGGACAGGGACTGCGGACATGATCCAGAAGGTGGACAGTGGCTACGGACATGATACAGGAGGTGGACAGAGGCTGTGGGCATGAAACAGGAGGTGGATAGAGGCTGAGGATATGAAACAGGAAGTGGACAGAGGCTGCGGATATGAAACAGGAAGTGGACAGATGCTTCGGACGTGGTAGTGTCCTCCTCACCCCCTCACAGTAGCTTCCGCCTCTGTCCACCTTCATATTACCTCTCCACAATCAGTGTATCCTCCTGTGCCCCTTTCACCTCTCCACAGGGCAGCACATCAGTGTCCTTCTCTGTCCCTGCATGGCTTCACCCCCCAGTAATGTCCTCCTCTGCCCCCTTTTTCCTATCCCCCCACACACTGTGTCACTCTCCTGACCCCTGGCTGGCTCCTCCTTTGCTGTGGCGAGTGCATGAGGCTCCGCCGTGGCACCGCCAAGACCGAGTGGACTGGCTTCTATTCAGAAATGGCGCCATCACGTTACTGCGCATGCGCCGCCTGGCCGAGCATGTATGAGCTTTCCCGAACCCGGCCGGCGTCAGAGCGGTGCATGCACAGTTGCATGGTCGGCTCGCGGCCATCTTTTTTACGGGCACCGCTGCCCATAACGGCCATTTATGGGCAGACCGAAAATAGAGGCTTAAATTTATGTTCTGTCCATAAATTTACTGGCAGTTTGCAACACTGCGCCCGGCCCCCTAATCTACATGCGGGGTGCCGGATGCATGGACTCCAATCAATGTTTTTTTTTTTTTGAAGCATGTGATTAGAGCCAGAGCCTCTGATAGGCTTCAAAAAAGAGTGGGCTCAGATCCCCTCCAGTTGTGTGACAATAGCAAATTATTATTCACTATTGCCTCACTGATTCTCCTCCCGGCCAATCAGGAAGCCGGTCTGAGACCCATTTTTCAATCAGCTGAAAGGAGAAATGATCCGATTGGCCTAGGAGGAGGGAGAAGACGCATGGCGGAAGCCGCGTTGAAGGAGAGCAGGGGAAGGGAAAGCCACCACCAGTGATGCCCGAGGAGGAGAGCAGGGGAAAGCCATCGTCCATGATGTTGAGGAGGAGAGCAGGGGAAGGGGAAGTGATCACTCATGATGCTGAGTAGGAGAGCAGGGGAAGCCACTGCCCGTGATGCCGAGGAGGAGAGCAGCGGAAGGGGAAGCGACCACCTTTGATGCCGAGGAAGAGAGCAGGGGAAGCCATCACCCGTGATGCCAAGGAGGAGAGCAGGGGAAGGGGAAGCTGTCGCCCAGGTGAAGCGCTGCCCGCCATAGATGGGGTAAGTGCCGGTGCTCCTGATGAGCGGACCGGGGGGGTTGCACTGTTTGCCCCCCCACAAAAATTTACCACCAGCCGCCACTGCTTCTTATGGGGCACTCATGTTGGCTTGATCCCGAGCCGCCCTGCCTGTATCTATAGACACAGACAGCAGGACTCGGGGGCTTGAGGGGGGATACTACTGCCTAAAAAATGTTTACGTTAATGCAGGAATGCATTAAAGTGGTAGTAAACTGCTGCTGCTGCAAAAAAATATCTTTTCCCTGTAAGACAAATACATAATGTGCTGGTATAACGCATACTAGCACAGTATCCAAGGCTTACCTTAACCGCTTGCCGACCGCTGATCGGCATTTGACGGCGACAGAGTGGCTCTGTAAGGCAAAACGCCGTCATATGACGGCGGCTGCCAGATCGTGCACAGTGAGCCGGCTACCCGCGATGCCCCCCCCGGAGTGAAAGAACGGAGGTCCGTGTAAGTAAACACGGACCTCCGTTCTGTGAGGGGGGAAGGACTGTGATCACAGCCTTCCTTTACATGGAAGCTGTGATCACTTCCCTTCCCCTGTTAGGGCAGCCCCCATACAGTAAGAACACGCCCAGGGAACACAGTTAACCCCTAGAGTGCCCCCTGTAGGTTAACCCCTTCACTGCCAATGGCATTTACACAGTAATCAGTGCATTTTTTTAGCACTGATCGCTGTGTAAATGCCAATGGTCCCAAAAAAGTGTCAAAATGTTCCGACATGTCCGCCCTAATATCGCAGTACCGCTAAAAATCACAGATCACCGCCATTACCAGTAAAAAATAAAAATAAAATAAAAACCCCAGAAATTAATTCTCATCATCCGTAAACGCGACCACTTTTGCGCAAACCAATCAATAAACGCCCATTGCGATTTTTTAAATCACAAATATGAGGAAGAATATAAATCGGCCAAAACCGATGAAAAACATGTTTTTTTATATATTTTTTTTGGATTTGTATTTTAGCAAAAAGTAAGAAATTTGGGTTTTTTTGCAAAATTGTCGCTCTTCTTTTGTTTATAGCGGCGATCAGAAATGACGCAGCGGTGATCAAATACCACTAAAAGAAAGCTCTATTTGTGGGAAAAAAAGGATGCAAATTTCGTTTGGGTACAACGTCACACGACCGCGCAATTTTCAGTTAAAGCGTCGCAGTGCCGAATTGCAAAAAGGGCTCTGGTCCTAAAGTGTGAAATCCGTCTGGGGCTGAAGTGGTTAAAATGAAGCCTTCCAGCCTGAGAGGGCTTCCATTTTCAACTGGTCTTACTTCTGGGGTCGCAGCCTTCGGCTACATGAGTGACACCATGACGTCACTCCCGCGCATGCGTGCGGAAGCCCTCATTTTGGGC
This sequence comes from Glandirana rugosa, assembly GCA_018402905.1. Classification (NCBI taxonomy): domain Eukaryota; kingdom Metazoa; phylum Chordata; class Amphibia; order Anura; family Ranidae; genus Glandirana; species Glandirana rugosa. The sequence continues at coordinate 563,415 of BLSH010318926.1, read as the reverse complement.
ACCAGCTGGCGACATCACTGGCTGCATGCACTCTGTATATCTCCTAAACAGTGCACGTTTAGGAGATATCCACTGTACCTATAGGCAGGGCTTTTTTTCAGATGGCCCTCTGCTCCCTGCTCACCACTTTCACCTGTAAACACAGAAGTCCGGCTTCTGTGTTTACAAGTGACAGCTTGTCTCCCACAGATCTGATCTCCTGAGCGGCTCCCGCTGAGTGCAGGATGGGGACAAGGGAGATGCAGGTGGTGAAGCGAAGATTCCGACACCCCCACTAGATGATCTCCCTGCAAGTGAGAAAGGCAAACTCACCTACAGTGTGAGGGGATGTACTAGAAGGGGGGTTGCATACAGAGGTCAGAGCTGGAGAGGGGTGAAAGTGAGATGTGGATAGGGGATGCAGAGGTAAGTAGCTGTGGAAGAAGGCTGAACTCTGCACTGTGTGTGTAGTGCACCCCTGAACTCTGCACTATGTATGTAGTACACTCCCAAACTCTGTACGTAGTGCACCCCTGAACTCTGCACTCTGTGTGTAACACCCCCCTAAAACTCTGCACTCTGTACGTAATACACTCCTGATATTTATTGCCCCTTTAAATCCCTTCCACTGTTAGTGTAATTTGACCACACTCACTATTTGATGTGGTTTGGAGGGTGGGTTAGGGAGTCATCGTTGAGTTCCTGCACCTATTTTCTGAGAAAAAAAGCCCTGCCTACAGGTAAGCCTTATTATAGGCTTTCCTGTAGGTACAAGTTTCCAAAAAGGGTTTACTTCTACTTTAACCAGTTGCCAACCGCCCACCGTGGCTTGACGGCGGCAACTTAGCGTGAGATCGCGGATCGTGAGCGCACGCGCACCACCTTAGGCGCATTTACTGTGCTACGGCGGAGCCAGGGAGCGGGTAGGGCGAACTCGATGTCCGCCGGCTACCCACAATCGCTCCCTCACAGGGACAGAATGGAGGTCAGTGTATGTAAACAACAGATCTCTGTTCTGATGGGGGAAGGAATGCGATCATAGGCTTCTTGTATATGGGAGCCGCGATCACTCTCCTCCCTCACTCAGCCCACACACAGTTAGTAACACATACCAGGGAACATAGTTAACCCCTAGAGCGCCCCCTAGTGTTAACGCCTTCCCTGCCAGTGACATTTATACAGTAATCAGTGCATTTTCATAGCACTGATTGCTGTATAAAAGCCAATGGTCCCAAAAAAGTGTCAAAATTGTCCAACATGTCCACCCCAATGTTGCAGTCCCGCTAAAAAACGCAGATTGCCGCCATTACTAGTAAAAAATAAAAAAAAAAAAATAAAAACCCCATAAATTAATTCTAATCGTTCGTAAACGTGACATCTTTTGTGCAAACCAATCAATATACGCCGATTGCGATTGTTTTTACCAAAGATATGAGGAAGAATATATATCGGCCAAAACCGATGAATACATTTGTTTTTTTATTTTTAATTTTTTTTGGAATTTGTATTTTAGCAAAAAGCAAGAAATATTGTTTTTTTTTTTTGCAAAATTGTCGCTCTTTTTTTGTTTATAGGGGTGATCAGAAGTAACGCAGAGGTGATCAAATACCACCAAAAGAAAGCTCTATTTGTGGGGAAAAAAAGGAAGTCAACTTTGTTTGGGTACAACGTCGCACAACCACGTAATTGTCAGTTAAAGCGTCGCAGTGTCGAATTGCAAAAAGTGCTCTGGTCCTAAAGGGGGAAAGGTTAAGGTAAAAATGTTTAAAAAGTATACACATATTGAAATCTGGTCAGTTCAGCTGTAACCAGCTGAATTTCAGTATGTGTGTAGCTATCTCTGTTCAATGGAGGCACAGCATGGAGAGATCCCACCATCCACATCGCTTTTGTGGGTGGGGGGCTTTGTCAGGTTTGCTTCCTTCATCCTGCTGTTAGAACAAAAACTACATTTACATAGTTGCAAACATTGTCAAAAAATGTATAGGGACAATTCTTGGTCTTATAAGTAAGGGGCGGGGCATTCATTTGTAGGTGTGCCATAGATGGAGGAGAAATGTCCTGCGCCGAAAAATGGGAGTGGCTCAAACCAAATATCGGTGTGGCCTAAAGGGGGCATGGCTCAAAGGGGGTGTGGTCTGAATCTGAGATGAATGAGGGATGGAGGAAGAAAGAAAGAAAGAAATAGGGAGGGAAGGAGAGAGAGAAGGAAGGAAAGAAAGAGGGACAGGCCTAGATCCTACACCACAATAGCAATATGAGTATTTCAGAAAGTTTAACAATCAGCAGATAAAGATTCTCCAAACACCTGGCATTAGTGCTTCAATCATCCCGGCGCCAAGGTTGGTAAGGTGTCAGGATAATTGAAGCGCATTATTTCTATTATTACATTTTAATATAAAATTAAATAGTTCAACTCACCATAAAGCAGAATCAGTGGGAGCCACAAGTGTGTTAGTTGCCACCAGATGTCATCAGGTGTAATGAATATAAAATTCCCCTGCAAAAATGCAGAAACTAAATAAAAAATCATGGGACTCCCAACAGTCCAGAATAAGTCCAAAAAAGTGTGTGTCCATTGTAGAATTAAATTCAGGTAAGAGGATCCTGATAATTCATATAAGGTCTGTCATAGAGGTGTATCCAACAGGTATAAGGTGGTAACTCACCAGATCCCCAGGCTGTCTCAACTAGGGATGGGCCGAACACCCCCCGGTTCGGTTCGCACTAGAACATGCGAACAGGCAAAAAATTTGTGCGAACATTCGAACACCGTTAAAGTCTGGAACCTGAACATGAAAAATCAAAAGTGCTTATTTTAAAGGCTTATATGCAAGTTATTACCCTAAAAAGTGTATGGGGACCCGGGCCCTGCTCTAGGGGACATGTATCAATGCCAAAAAGAGTTTTTAAATCAATAATTTTTTCAGGAGCAGTGATTTTAATAATGCTTAAAATGAAACAATAAAAATTAAATATTCCTTTAGCCAGTTCCCGACTGTCTCACGTACATTTACTGTTGCAGAGTGGCGCTGTCCCACGAATCGCCTCTGCAGGAGTGTGGCCGCAGCTCGGGCGGACTCAATCTCCGCCGGCGAGCCACGATTGCCTACCAGAGACGAAGAACAGGGAACCGCCGATGTAAACATGGAGATTTCCTGTTCTGACAGGTGGCATGTAAGAGATCAACTAATTCCTGTCACTGGGATCAGTTAGATCTCTTACGCCCCTGGTAGCCCAGCCCCCCACAGTTAGAACACGCCTAGGGAACACAGTTAACGCCTAGATCCCCTTGTTTACCACAAATATGAGGAAGAATATAAATTGGCCAAAACCGAGGAATACATTTGTTTTTTAATATTTTTTTGTATTTGTATTTTAGCAAAAAGTAAGAAATATTGTTTTTTTTGCAAAATTGTTGCTATTTTTTTGTTTATAGCGGTGATCAGAAAAGATGCAGAGGTGATAAAATACCACCAAAAGAAAGCTCTATTTGTGGGAAACAAAGGATGCAAATTTCGTTTGGGTACAACAACGCACAACCGCGCAATTGTCAGCTAAAGCGACGCAATGCAGAATCGTAAAAAAAAAAAAATGACGTGGGGTTCCCCCTAAGATCCAAACCAGACCCTTATCCGAGCATGCAACCTGGCCGGCCAGGATAGGGGGGGACGGGCGAGCGCCTCCCCCTCCTGAGCCGTACCAGGCTACATGCCCTCAACATGGGGAGTATGGGTGCTTTGGGGCAGGGGGGCTCTGCGCCCCCCACCCCAAACCACCTTGTCCCCATGTTGATGGGGACAAGAGACTCTTACCCACATCCCTGGTGTGTGGCTGTGGGGGTCTGCTGGCGGGGGACTTATTGGAATCTGGTAGCCCCCTTTAATAAGGTTGCCCCCAGATCCCGCCCCCCCATGTGAATTAGTATCGGGTACATCGTACCTACTAATTCACCAAAAAGGGTCAAAAAAGAAATACACCACAGGAGACAATTAGGGACACGTCCTTTATTAAAAAAGAAAAAAAATAAGCGCCCCCCTCTTGTAATCCATCATCAATCAAGGCGCTCAACGGACCTGAAAAAAAAAAAAGCCGCAACATTTCCTCCTCCATGGGAGGGCTCCCGCCGACTGACTGCTTTTTGCTTTGACAGTTTATTTATATGGCAGGGCGGGACCATCTGGTGACGTACGTGTGTGGCCCGCCCCCTCTGACATCACATGATGTCAGAAGGGGCGGGGTCGCTCGCTTATGTTGCCGGGTGGCCCCGCCCCGCAAAGTCGCCATGAACGCCCTATAAAGTTCTAAATTTGATGAATGGGCGAATGCCCGATGTTCGAACTTACATTCGTCTTGAACCACGGGCCCATCCCTAGTCTCAACTAAGAGAACAGCAAAGGGGCCTTAGATATCAAACGTGGCACTGGATCAGTAGGCGTCTCCCCTCTCAATGGACTCCCTGTAATGAATCCAAAAAAGTATTAAAACAATAATAGTGCAGAATGCCAAAACTCCACATATACAAAAGCAAAATAAACCTCCACCAGTGTAAAAGTTCAGAGGCAGCACCACTAGTGAGTAGTTTTATCCGTCACCACATGTACTAAACACTCACCAGAGGTTCTGTATTACTGCGCATGGATACCAGCCAGATCTCCCTATAGGATGGATCTCCCAAAAAACATGGTTTCCCGGTATAGGGAATTTCAAATGAGCTCTATGGGAAAAGTTTTCACTACCGTGTCATCGTCATAACCCTCTCTGACGCTGCTGCTCTCTGGCACAGCGAACTCCTCTTTTCAAGAAAGGCGCATTTGCTGTTCTCTTAGTTGAGACAGCCTGGGGATCTGGTGAGTTGCCACCTTATACCTGTTGGATAAACTTCTGTGACAGACCCTATATCAGGCTTTCTCAACCTTTTAACCCTAGAGGAACCCCAAAGATAATTTTCATGTCTCAAGGAACCCTTACTTAAACCAATTCATCAGGGCTTAACAGGAACAATGACCCTTATATTGGTGGTCAATAGGAAGAATGCCCCCCTTAAAGTGGTGCTCAGAATGCCACCCTTAAAAACAGCTAAAAAAGATATTTGGTATCATGCTGCTGGTTTTGCTGAACTTTGAATTCTGTAGGCATCATCAAAAAGGTGGTTCATCAGCCACAGCTTAAGGAACCCCTAGCAACCTCTGGAGGAATCCCAGGGTTCCACGGAACCCTGGTTGAGAATGGCTGCCCTATATGAACTATCAGGATCCTCTTAACTAAATTGAATTATACACTGGACACACACTTTTTTGGACTTATTCTGGACTGTTGGGAGTCCCATGATTTTTGATTTAGTTTCTGCATTTTTGCAGGGGAATTTTACAGTATATTCATTACACACGAGCACTGCATCACTTTATTGTATTCTGGATCACTGTGTTGTTCTCCTTTTTGCTCTGCTGCTCATTTTTTTGTTTTGTTTTACCTTCAGCGCTGATCTTTCACACTTTTTCTTTGTATATACATATAAAGGAAGGGTCAGGATTTTGAATGAGGTATGTGTGAGGGAACTTAAGGCAGAACAAAGTATACCAAATAGTGTATATGTATTTATTGTCTCAGCCATTTGTCTCAGCCATATGGCAATGCCATACAGTGATGGATACATAACAATTGGTAAATACATAGCAGCATATTACAAACCATATGCATAGTCATGTTAACTTGAAAAAATAGTTGCAGAGTATTCTCCACTTTGAAGACATCTGTGCCAGTCCACATGCCTCAGCCCACATATTTTGCCCATGCTGTATATGTAAATAATACCTGTCTCTTTTTTACACCTACAGACTCTTTCCATCTAGTTCCATCTAGTTGTACGGCTTGCCCTAGTTGGGTTGCACCAATTATACTTACGTGATATGCCCTATGTCTTACTCTATGCATGTCTTTGTCACGCATCCACCCCTGAAGAGTGGCCCTTGTGCCACAAAATAAGTCAGGCTTGCACTTGATGCACTACATCTACTTTTAGGATCAACCATGTATTTTAAGAATTTTACTTCATGGAGAATACTCTGTAACTATTTTTTCAAGTTAACATGACTATGCATATGGTTTGTAATATGCTGCTATGTATTTACCAATTGTTATGTATCCATCACTGTATGGTATTGTTGTATGGCTGAGACAAATGGCTGAGACAATAAATACATATACACTATTTGGTATACTTTGTTCTGCCTGAAGTCCCCTCACACATACCTCATTCAAATACCGACCCTTCCTTTATATGCCTCCTTACATTATGTGCCCCCAGTTACCCCTCTTCGCCCCTAAGGTAGCGACGCCAGTGGTTGCCTGTCTGATTATTTATGCTCTGCGCCATTTACCAGCACTGGAGGCTGAAGGGAACAACCAATTGCCATCCGGGCTCCGCCTCTTGGTTCTTCCTCAAACGCTGGTCTCCAGTAAAATGGCGACGGAGACAGAAACAGCGCCGGCTGCAGACCTCTAGCTGCGGTGGCAGAGGAGGGGAAAGCAAATTTCTCTGCACATTTACAGGGAATCGTTTAGACTGGGAAAAAGGTCTAAATCCCAGGAACGTACCGGGAAATTCGGGAGTGTTGGCAAGTATGCATGTACAGTATCTCACAAACGTGAGTACACCCCTCACATTTTTGTAAATATTTTATTATATCTTTTCATGTGACAACACTGAAGAAATGACACTTTGCTACAATGTAAAGTAGTCAGTGTACAACTTGTATAACAGTGTAAATTTGCTGTCCCCTCCAAATAACTCAACACACAGCCATTAATGTCTAAACCGCTAGCAACAAAAGTGAGTACACTCCTAAGTGATAATGTCCAAATTGGGCCCAAAGTGTCAATATTTTGCATGGCCACCATTATTTTCCAGCACTGCCTTAACCCTCTTGGGCATGGAGCTCACCAGAGCTTTACAGGTTGCCAATGGATTCCTCTTCCACTCCTCCATGACGACATCATGGAGCTGGTGGATGTTAGAGACCTTGCACTCCTCCACCTTCCGTTTGAGGATGCCCCACAGATGCTCAATAGGGTTTAGATCTGGAGACATGCTTGGCCAGTCCATCACCTTTACCCTCAGCTTCTTTAGCAAGACAGTGGTCTTCTTGGAGGGGTGTTTGGGGTTGTTATCATGTTGGAATACTGCCCTGCGGCCCAGTCTCCAAAGGGAGGGGATCATGCTCTGCTTCAGTATGTCACAGTACATGTTGGCATTCATGTTTCCCTCAATGATCTGTAGCTCCCCAGTGCCGGCAGCACTCGTGCAGCCCCAGACCATGACGCTCCTACCACCATACTTGACTGTAGGCAAGACACTTGTCTTTGTACTCCTCACATGGATGCCGCCACACATGCTTGACACCATCTAAAACAAATAAGTTTATCTTGGTCTCATTAGACCACAGGACATGGTTCCAGTAATCCGTGCCCTTAGTCTGCTTGTCTTCAGCAAACTGTTTGTGGGCTTTTTTGTGCATCATCTTTAGAAGAGGTTTCCTTCTGGGACAACAGCCATGCTGTCAGGAAGCAGGTGTGAGGCCGAGATGTTAGAGGGCTTCCCTTGCGGCTAAGTGCACAGCTACCCTGGGGATGAGACAGGGGAGCAGCGCCCAAAGAAGCACGGGTTGCCAGCAGGTAATTCCAGAAGACTGTGTAACAGGAAGTTGCAGGAACAGCTGGTGGTTGCTGGCGTGCTTAAGGCTCCCTGGGGAGTCAGCTGGAGACAAGGTCAGAAGGCAAGCCGGGGTCATACACGGTTAGATCAGAGGAAGCAGCTGGGAAGGTGCACCAGGACAAGGATGCGCAGGATAGCAGAGTTGGTAGAGCCAGCAGCGGGACAAGCCAGGAGAATGGTCAAGGAGGCAAGCCGAGGATCAGGACTGGAGAGCAGGTGCAGGGTCAGGACAAGCCGAGTCTGGTAAACAGGAGATCAATCAGGAGAAAACAGGAACACAGGAATCACAGGGGAGCTGAGAGATAATCCAGCAAAGTCCTTTTGTTAGTGACAGGTTTAAAGGGCGCCAATGTACTTGCTACTGCGCGTGCCCGGCGCGTCCCCGCGTTCGTGACGGAGCGTTCGTTCGTATGCGTCGGCGCATGCCCACTCGTACAGGCGGCTGGACGCGGCCATGTTGGAAATGGGCAGCAGTAGCCGTTCTGGGTCTATTTCCCTGACGCATGCAGACCAATTTGATGCAGTGTGTGGCGAGTGGTCTGAGCACTGGCAGGCTGACCCCCCACCCCTTCAGCCTCTGAAGCAATGCTAGCAGCAATCATACGGTTATTTTCCAAAAACAGCCTCTGGATATGACGCTCAGCACATGCACTCAACTTCTTTGGTCAACCATGGCGAGGCCTGTTCTGACTGGAACTTGGCCTGTTAAACTGCTGTATGGTCTTGGCCACCGTGCTGCAGCTCAGTTTCAGGGTCCTGGCAATCTTCTTATAGCCTAAGCCATCTTTATGTACAGCAACAATTCTTTTTTTCAGATCCTCAGGGAGTTCTTTGCCATGAGGTGCCATGTTGAACTTCCAGTGATCAGTATGAGAGAGTGAGAGTGATAACACCAAATCTAACACACCTGCTCCCCATTCACACCTGAGACCTTGTAACACTAACGAGTCACATGATATTGGGGAGGGAAAATGGCTAATAGGTCCCAATTTGGACATTTTCACTTAGGTGTGTACTCACTTTTGTTGCCAGTGGTTTAGACATTAATGGCTGTGTGTTAAGTTATTTTGAGGGGACAGAAAATGTACACTGTTATACAAGCTGTACACTCACTACTTTACATTGTAGCAAAGTGTAATTTGTTCAGTGTTGTCACATGAAAAGATATAATACAATATTTACAAAAATGTGAGGAGTGTACTCACTTTTGTGAGATACTGTATGCTCTGCTTGAGTCTAAGTAAAAGTTAAAGTAGAAGTCCAGTCAAATACTAACTATACGTAGAACTGCTCCCACCTCATTCTAAGCCTATTCTATCTACTCTGTGAAAGGAAAAATGTCTATACTTACCTATTTTGAAGCTGGTCCGGTCACATGATGTCTCCAGCAATGGATTTTACTTCCTATTTATTACCCTGCAATGTAAAAGCATAATGGGCTAGCATGCATTGCATATTAGCCCATTATGTGGCACTTACCTGCATTGGAAGCCTGCGATGTCTCCGCTCCAGGCCACGTCCATCTTCCGCCTCTCTTCCTTCCAGGGCCGCAGACTCCGGCTCTGTAACAGGCCAGAGTCGCGTGACATCGCTCCCGCTTATGCACAAGGGAGCTGCCAATCGCGGCACAAGCTCTGTGAAGAAATGGCAGGAGGCCAGCGGGGGAGCCAATCAGAGAGTGGGGCAGACTCGATGTCCACCAGCCACCCATGATCGTTCCCCACAGTGACAGAACCGGGATCTGCCTGTGTAAACCAGGCAGATCCTTGTTCTGCCAGGGGAGATCACACAGATCTTGTCTTCCTGCTATGCAGAAAGACAGATCTGTGTGCTTCCCCAGTCACACAGTCCCCCATACAGTTAGAAACACCTTCCAGGGAACACATTTAACCCCTTGATTACCCCTGATGTTAACCCCTTCCCTGCCAGTGCAATATTATCCTCTCAACGAGGAGTTAGAAATTGTCCTCCTATAGTTCTTGACATCTGTAGGACCGTACAAATTCAGGGACATCTCACAGTGATCCATCCCTCCAGTTTCATTCCGTTTAATGTGAAGTTCTGTGTAGGAGATTTCCCTATGGAACAGTATTTAATGTATTTAAATATTATTTATATATGTTCTGTTACATGATTTGCATGTAACATAAATATGCAGCTATAGTAATGTTTTTATAGTTGGTTATTATAATGCCATCTTGTGGTTCTTTTGGATATTACACCTTCCTATTGTATTTTCTAAGTGTGTACCTCCCATCCTCTGTGAGCTATTTCCTCTTCCTAGTTCACTCTACTTTGTGACTTCCTGTTCCGGGTGCACTCTGTTATTCTAGTTCCTCTTCCTGTGTCCTCTCTCTCATGAGGTAAAGAATATGGCCACATGCTAGAAGGCCTCACTCAATCTACTCGCATCCTAGGACACATTACTATGTTTTGACCTGCAGTTACCATCTTTCGACCATCTGTCACATTTGTTGTATGCTGTACCTGCTATTCCAATGAATAAACGCTCATGGAAGAAATCGGTGAATTGGTGAGTCACTATCTGATAAGAACTGTCTGCGGTGATCATATCTGCTTATACAGGCCAGGCATAGAGGTCTCAACAAGGGATAAGTCGCCATTACAACAGTTAGGAGTCAGAATAATATATATATATTGTACGAGCCTAATCACATGCGCTTATAGATGTGTTAGCATTGTTTCAGATTTTTTGTATTTTGCATAATTGGGTTCTGCTGGGCACAGTGATCCGCCTCATACCCACTTCCGGTTCTATTTTTTGCTTCATCATCCTCCACCCACACCACTAAACTGCCTGGGTATATAGACACATCATGGCCCCCAACTGAGCCTGACGAAGGACCACAAATGGGCCGAACGCGGGCCAATCCTGCTGGGTGTCTGCCGGAAGTGACGCCAACATCCTGCTCCTGGTTGTCGAGACCTGCTCCACCTCCGTCCACAGCGCTGTTAGTACTGGGAGCCACCAGTGTGACCGCGCTTGTAGTGACACAGCGGTCCCCTGGAGCACCTCACCCAGACACCGCAGATGAACTTACCATTACCATTGCCTGTGAACCACATACCATTGTGAGTGTATATGCGTTTGTCACCTAGTAAATTATTCTAAATACTGCACTTAGAGGCGCTGCTTTTTTCTCCTAACAAAATCTGGTGCATCTGTGCATGGGAGCCAATCAGCTTCTTACTTCAGCTTGTTCAATTAGGCGTTTACAATAAAACATAGAAGCTAATTGGTTTCTATTTTACTCTGCTCCAGATTTTGCACTTTTCAGTTTTAGTAAATCAACCCCATATAGTTAACTATTTTCAGCCCACTCCAGTCCAGTCACATGATCTCCCCTGTGTTAACTAACAGCAACTGCAGGGGAGAAGAATGAGCACTCAATAACAGCTAGTAAAGCCTGGATCACCCATAGACTTCAACGGCCCATCCATTGTCGTTGCTCCTTCAGGTTCTTTCTTGCACAGTCAGGTTAGTAAGCACAGGTATCGGGGGGGTGACAGTTTTAAAAGTAGCTAGTGGAATTCCACTTTAAGGAGAAGTACCACTCCCCCGTACCCCCCCCCCCCATACCATGCAGTCATAATCTTCCAGTTCGATTGGGGATTAATACGAGCTGCTGGACTTGTTATATGCACTCATCAAGAAAGCCAACTATGCCCGACTTTTCCACGTACCTCCTCCATTCATAGGTGCTGTGCTATAGCCTCTAGGAATGCAGGACAGATGGATGCGTGGAAGATCCACCTCCTCCATTCATAGAGCTCACTGATGGAAGCTATAGTACACTTTGTATGAACAGAGGAGGGGGGGCAGATTAAGCAATCTCGATGAGTGCATATGACATGTCCCTCAGCTTGTATAACCATAGGAATATTACCACTGTGGGGTATGGGAAGAGGACAGGAGATATCAACCATGACAACCAGCAAACAGGAAACTTCAGATTAAGGTGGTTGTAAAGCCTTAAAGTTTTTCACCTTAATGCATTCAATTAATTTAGGTGAAAAACCTTTTGTACTTAAGCTCCCTCCTTTTTCTTACCTGAGCTCAATCCAATCCAGCGATGTGCACGAGCGCAGCTGCTCCAGCCGCTGTCTCTCTCATAGCAGCAGGAGCCATTGGTTACCGCTGCTGTCAATCACATTGTGACGTGGGGGGCAGGCTGTCTGTGTTAATGGATGCAGCAGCAGGACTCGGGAGTGAGCCCATGGAAAACAGCTTTCCATGGGGGCACCCGATGAAGAGGAGGAGCACTGATAGGTGACCCCAGAAAAAGAGGATCAGGGCTGCTCTGTGCAAAACCATTGCACAGAGCAGGTAAGTATAGGCATGTTTGTTATTTTAATACCAAAAAAAGCTTTACAACCACTTTAAATGTAAGCACTGTCCACTGTGCTGATATTTAAAAAAAAAATGTTTTAAACGAACTTAGACTTCAAGAGCTAACTCCACTTTTCTGAGCACCTATTCTATATATAGGGTGTAACATGAAATATGCTCAGCATGCCCAGACCCAAACTGCCCTCTGCTCACTTACGCAAAACATGGGGGTTTTTATCCCCATCCGCTTCTGTCAGATTTTAAATCAGAGCAGCTCTGCATGCCTCCACCCGCACAGTCACATCAGTCATATGCATATAATCCAAACTTAACAGAACATTCATGCTCAAATGAATATGTAAAATTAAGCACATGTAATAAAGATTTGTGATATAAATGATTTCAGATAGAATTAGTGCTCAAAAAATGCCAAAATGTTTTGTGAAATATATTATATTCCAAAGGTACAAACAGTGAACCAAATACTTACATATTCAGCACTCTCCAGTCTTCAAGTTTAGTGTAAGTGTACACACTCTTTCTCCACAATGCCCTTTTACCACTTCAAGACTGCTCACCATCAAATGACGGCGGAGCAGTGCGGCTCTTGTTGCGGGCGGACGTCATATGATGTTGGCCCTTTAAGGCGGTATTGCGGGCGATCGGACGCACGCTTCCCAGCTCTGTCGGTGGCGGTGTGTCCCCGGGATACACCGCATCACCGACGGGGGGTGAACAGCCATTGGTCATGGCTGTTTATCATGTGATCGGCCGTGATGAAGGCACGGCCAATCACAAATGGTATTTCCCCCATTCGCACGGTGCATGTGCGTGATTGGGAGAGTGCTTTGCGGGCATGTCGGTGGCGGCGTGTTCCCAGGGAACACTGCCTGTCACCAACACTGGTATCAGCCGTTGGCCGGTGGCTGTTACCTTGTGATCAGGTGTGATCTACTCACAGCCAATCACATGTAATCTAAACAGAGGGGTAACTCACTGTTACCAGCTCTTCTCTCCTAACACAGTTTCCAGTGTTAGGAGAGAAGAGCTAGGATCAGTGAGTTACTGATCTGTAAAGTACCAAACACACACCTGTCACCCTTCAGTGACCATGGCGTGCCACTCATCACCCATCAGTGACCATGGCCTGTTACCTGTCATCCATCAGTGACTGTGGCGTGTCACCCGTCACCTATCAGTGACCATGGCGTGTTACCCGTCACCCATCATTGACCATGGCGTGTCACCCGTCATCCATCAGTGGCCGTGGCCTGTCACCCATCAGTGACCACCACCAGTCACCTGTGGCCTGTCACCCGTCACCCATTAGTGACCACCGCCAGTCACCCATCACCCTCAGTGACCGTGACCAGTCACCCAACAGTGACCACCCCCAGACACCCGTTACCCATCAGTGACCAACCCCAGACACCCATCACCCATCAGTGACCACTGCCAGTCACCCATCACCCGTCAGTGACCACCGCCAGTCACCCGTCATGCATCTGTGACCACCGCTAGTCATCCGTCACACATCTGTGACCACTGCCAGTTACCCGTCACGCATCAGTGACCACCGCTAAGACACCGGTCACTCATCAGTGACCACCGCCAGACACCCGGCACCCATCAGTGACCACGGCCAGTCACCCATCAGTGACCACCATCAGTCACCCATTAGTGACCACCACCAAACACCCGCCACCCATAAGTGACCACCGCCAGACACCCATCACCCATCAGTGACTACCGCCAGTCACCCGTCACCTATCAGTGACCACTGCCAGTCACCCATCAGTGACCACTGCCAGTCACCCATCAGTGACCACTGCCAGTCACTCGTCATCCATCAGTGACCACCGCCAGACACCCATCACCCATTAGTGACCACCGCCAGTCACCCGTCATCCATCAGTGACTTCCACCAGTCACCCATCAGGGACCATCGCCAATCACCTGTCAGTGACTGTCATCACCTATCAGTAAACATCACCTGTAAAAGTCTCACACATGTGGTATCTCCATACACGGGAGGAGTAGCAGAATGTATTTTGGGCTGTCATTTTTGCTATGTACATGCTATGTGTTGGAAATATATTAAATGGACACCTTTGTGTAAAAATAAAAGCGTTTTCATTTTTTTCCCACCCACATTTTCCAAAAACTACTGGAAAAAATGACATGTTCAAAAGACTCATTATGCCTCATAGATTATATGTTGGGGTGTTTGCTTTCCAAAATGGGGTAATTTTGTGGGCAATTCCATTGTCCTGGTGCTCCAGGACCTTTAAAAGTGTAATAGGTAGGTGGTTGAGAAATGAGATGTGTAATTTATGCTCTTAGAACGCATGAAGGTGCTAGTTCAATGTTGGGCCTCTGTATGTGGCCAGGCTGTGTAAAAGTCTTACACATGTGGTATCTCCATACTCAGGTGGAGTAGTAGAATGTATTTTGGGGTGTCATTTTTGCTATGTACATGCTATGTGTTGGAAATATCATATAAATGGACAACTTTGTCTAAAAAAAATACATTTTCATTTTATTCCCACATTTTCCAAACACTACTGGAAAAAAATTACATGTTCAAAAGACTCATCAGGCTTCATAGATTATACATTGGGGTGTTTGCTTTCCAAAATGGGGTCATTTTGTGGGCAATTACATTGTCCTAGTGCTCTAGGACCTTCAAAAGTGTAATAGGTGATTGAGAAATGAGATGTGTAATTTATGCTCGTAGAACTACCTGAAGGTGCTAGTTCAATGTTGGGCCTCTGTATGTGGCCAGGCTGTGTAAAAGTCTCACACATGTGGTATCGCCATACTCAGGAAGAGTAGCAGAGTGTATTTTGGGGTGTCATTTTTGCTATGTACATGCTATGTATTGCTATATTTTGCACTCTCCAGTTTTAGAAAATCAATCCCTATGAGCAGGGCCGGCGCTACCTATAGGCAAGGTAGATGGCGGCCCACCAGTGGAGGGGGGGAGTGCCGCATGTCCCAGGGCTGGGAGTCACATACAGACATGGATTATCACGGAGTGATGGTGTTTGCGGCCCCTGAGCTGGGGGAGGCGGTGTGGCCGGGGGCAGGAAGTAAAAGGCTCTCCTCCGCAGCTGCTTGTTACCTTTCACCTGCCGCCTGGAGCGGAGCGCACAGCGCCTGCTAATGAGTTAGCTCTCCTCCACTCCTCCTCCTCTGACTGCAGGCTGTGTGTGCTCCACCAAGTCATGTGTGAGAAGCCCTGCGCTACCTTCTAGACTGGGGTTTCGAGAACCCGAGCCACTTAATGATCGGGCACCCCTGCACACACTTTCCCTGTCCCCTTGCAGCTTTACCAAGTGATCGTGTCAACAGGAGGCTCAGCAGGGTGGGGGAGGCTGCCTGTAACGCTGCCCTGTCATCCAATCAGGTTAGGCTGTCCCTCTGGGATCATCAATATCTCCCAAGAAAGCCGGAGCTGGTGGGCAGAGCTAGGGGCATGGCTGCCTCCTCCACTCCTTCTAGACTCATTCACCCAGGCTGAGTGAGGAGGAGAGAACACAGGAGCCCGGGGAGTGTTCAAATCCATCAATGCTGTAAGTGAGCTTTCACATCATCACAGCGTACAGCCCTAACCTGACACTATTTTACCCACTATACAGCCCTATGCTATCCAAACCTGCCACTAAATTGCTCTATACTACCCATACATGCCACTATACCACCACTATACTACCATAAGCTGTCATTATACCACCACTATACTACCATAAGCTGCCACTATACCACCACTATACTACCATAAGCTGCCACTATACCACCACTATACCACCATAACCTGCCACTATACCACCACTATACTACCATAAGCTGCCACTATACCACCACTATACCACCCTAACCTGCCACTATACCACCACTATACTACTATAAGCTGCCACTATACTACTGCAACCTGTCACTATCTTGCCACTATACCTCCCTAACCTGCTACTATATCAACACTATACTACCCTAACATGACACTACACATCACTGCACCCTATACTCTACCCTCCTGACCTCCCCTCTTTTTTTGTGGGGGTAACCTTAGGTATCAGGTCGCAGGGACGTACATCTAATCCCCCGGCCCACGTACCTACCCCCCCCCGCGGGGAATACCTACCTGACGGTGACTAGTCACCGGACATAAATACATACTGACATGTGTCATGTCCCCCAATCTCCTGTATCATCTCCCCTCCAGTCCTCCCATCTCATAT
Source organism: Glandirana rugosa (assembly GCA_018402905.1). NCBI lineage: Eukaryota > Metazoa > Chordata > Amphibia > Anura > Ranidae > Glandirana > Glandirana rugosa. The sequence goes on along the minus strand of BLSH010318926.1, from coordinate 547,130 downwards.
CCCACGTCACTACACATCACAGTACAATCCCATCATATCACAACTATATCATCGTCCAATCCCTCCATATCACCGTTCTATCACTGTCCAACGTCATCATATCACCGTCGAATATCATCATATCACCACCATATCACCGTCCAATCCCACCATATCACCACCATATCACCGTCGAATACCATCATATCACCACCATATCACCGTCCAATACCACCATATCACCACCATATCACCGTCGAATACCATCATATCACCACCATA
>BLSH010318926.1:520429-536897 GCA_018402905.1 Glandirana rugosa | reverse complement strand
TGCTAAAATACAAATCCAAAAAAAATATAAAAAACTTTTTTTTCATTTATATTCTTCCTCATATTTTTGGTAAAAAAAAAATTGCAATCGGCATTTATTGATTGGTTTGCGCAAAAGTTGCCGCGTTTACGGATGATGAGAATTAATTTCTGGGGTTTTTATTTTTTTTTATTAGTAATGGAGGCGATCTGCGATTTTTAGCGGTACTGCGATATTGCGGCGGACATGTCGGACCATTTTGACACTTTTTTGGGACCATTGACATTTATACAGCGATCAGTGCTATAAAAATGCACTGATTACTGTGTAAATGCCATTGGCAGTGAAGGGGTTAACCACCTGCAGGGGGAGATCTAGGGGTTAACAGTGTTCCCTAGGCGTGTCCTAACTGTAGGGGGGCTGGGCTACCTTGGGCATAAGACAGGGATCAGTAGATCTCCTATGCCCGCACTGACAGAGCAGGGAACCGCTGTGTTTACATCGGCGGTTCCCCACTCTTTGACTCTGGCAGCTCATCGCGGCTCGCCGGCGGACATCGGGTCCGCCCGAGCTGCCAGCAGACTCCTCTGGGTCCGCTCCCTAGCTGCCACTCTGCAAAACGCCATTTATTTACAGCGATTTGCTAATTTCATGTTAGTTGAAGTGGACTTGGCGCATGCGTGTTTAGCACAATACAACTTTGTTGAACACAGCTGCTCTACACACGATACAACGGTCGTATGCGAGCTTGTTGACACGACCAAGTTTTCTAGTCTGCACATACAACTCCCACGAACGACCGTCGTATGTTCAACTGTTGAAAGCACGGCCACAGACGATCGATTCTGCATACAATGGTCGTGAGTACGACGTGTTGAACACGATCGTCGTCCCGTGTGTACAAGGCTTTAGTCTGAGAACTGAGCAATCCCATGCCCAGTGATTGGTCAGCTCTGGGCAGACTGTCAGTCACCTTTCTCGACTGTGCCCCTCCGGAGTTCACTGGAGCGCCAGGTTGTGGAGGGGATAGGAGCAGCTGGCTTAGTCTCTCAGCAGAATGCTGAGAGTCTGAGCCAGCTACCAATCAGGTATCTGGGTGGATGCTGACAGTATGGTCTGGATCCTTCCAGAGCCTGGAGTGGCTCTGTGATGTCAGCTGACAGTAGCTTTAGCCCGCTGCCAGCTGATTCTGGGTCACAGGAGAGCACAAGTAAGTGCATTTCTGTAACCCAGAAGAGAAGTACACTGTGTGCACAATTATTAGGCAAGTGAGTATGTTGACCAAACCATCATTTTTATGCATATTGTCCAGCTCCAAGCTGTATAAACGTGAATGCTTATTGGATTTAAGCATATCAGGTGATGTGCATTTGTGTAATGAAGGATGGTGTGACCTAAGGAGATCAACACCCTATATCAAGGTCTTAATTGTGTGTAACTATTCCCATGTGCCAAATATAAGTGCCATGAAGATAAAATGTCTCACTATAAAAATATTGGTAACAAAAAGTAATAAACTTTAACAATGTATCTTCTTGTGATAATCCACAAATATATCCAGTGATCCAATGCAATTAGAAGATATATGAACACATTTCCAAAAAATGTCCAAACCAAAAGTGAAAAATTCCTGAATCTTCAAATATCCTCAAAAAGTGTGCTTTATATGAGTTCACCATAGTGCTCCGCCATTAGAACTGTGCACGGGGGCATGGCCAGCACGACATGTGAGCAGTAGTGCTTTCACAGAGCTCCCGGTTATTACCCTGCTTTGATCCGGTTTCCAGCACCCAGAATCGCCAAATTCAGCCTGAAACATCTGGGGGAATATCTGCTGCAGCTTCCGATCCACCTTACTACAGTCACAGCACCATGATGACCCAAGCAAACAAGGGAGAAAGTCTGTACCAGGATCTCCAAGATGGCACCCCAGCCTCCACACAAAAAGCACGTGTAGCAGTGAAGAACAAGGGGGAGAGGATGAGTAAACAGCCTAAAACCCCTAAAGACACTGCTGGAGATCCCCCCCCCCCCGAGATATGCGTTATTATGCCCTCAAAATGACAGGGAATCTGCCACATAACTGCCCCACAGGCCCTGACTCTGATGCAGAACTAGAAGAAACCACTATGGAGGAGAGGGGGGAGGAGCAGGGCACAGCAGCCATGTCAGCTCACACTGCTTCTAAGGATCCAGAGCCGGAAGAGACAAACAGCCAAGGAGAGGAGGAGGGAGAACAGCCAACATTAGCTGCTATTCTTAAAGCTGTCAATAAATGTGCAGCCTCTGTGAATAACCTGCAAGAAAGCTTTGGAGGTCTGAGAGAGGAGGTTAGCCTGCTTAGACAGGACTTACAGAAGATGAGAGAGAGAATGACCGCTGTGGAGAGCAGGGTCAGTGACTTGGAAGACAAACTCCCCACTATGATCAGGGAATCACAGACAACAGCACGCCTTGCCAGGGCCACAGATATGCGCGCTGAAGTTTTTGAGAATCGCATGAGACAGAACAATGTGCGGATAGTGGGGTTACCAGAGGAGGCTGAGGGACGTGACCCCACTCAATTTGTGGAACAGTGGCTGACAGATGTCTTTGGCAAGGAGGCCTTCACGCACCTCTATGCGGTAGAAAGGGCTCACAGAGTCTCAACTAGATCATTGCCTCCAGGGAACCCCCCACGCCCCATCTTGGCGAGGCTATTGAATTATAGAGACAGAGAAATCATCCTCCAACTTGCCAGAGAAAGGAGGAATATTCATTTTAATGGCACCAGAATTTCATTTTACCTTTATTTCTCAGCAGAGATTCAGAAACGTAAATCCCTATTCTCTGATGTCAAAAAACGTCTGCAGAAACTGAATGCTACGTATGCTATGCTCTATCCTGCAAAATTGCGCATCACCGCCATAGGACGCACACACTTCTTTGAGACTGCAGCAGAAGCTTCAAACTGGCTAGATGCGAATGAACATGCTGGATGAGGAAGTCTGAATTACTACTAACCTCTATGAAAAGAGAGCTGGACCCTTTTAGTTTTCCTCCTGACTGAGGGATTTAATGGAAACACACAACAATACCCAACAATGTGAGTTAGGAACTGAGTTTACAACATGGCAATTGTTATACCATTAATTACTCTTACCTATGTTGCCACCGTTAGTGGCTATGTCGATGCATTACGGGACCTGTTGTTCCAAATGATGCCAAAATGCGTGTTGGTAGTTTGGAGCCACACAAGTGCCTTTTTGATACTCAAGCACGTTTGGCCAATTAGGCCCACGCTGTCATCGTCACAATGGCAAACACCACCACTGGTTTATTTGTTTCTGAACGGTGCACCATTGTGCCTTTATTTTGTCATAACTTCTTTTCTATTAATCCACAGGGCTCTAATAACAATTTCTACATTTGCCCACAGGGTGGCACTGTCCTCTAAAACAAAAGCTTTGAACTTGGAACCTTTTTTCACCAACAGCCTGGACCAGGGCCATTGGTGATGAGAAAACTGTCCCTTACTCCTAGGAGCCCTCATCTGGGTAACCACAGGCTAGTTATATCCATCCAATCTAGCTGATGGCGGTACCAGTGTTATCATGGAACATTAGAGGAATCCATGACCCCTTAAAACGCACAATGGTATCTACATCAATGCGCAAATATCTCCCTGCTATTTGTGCACTACAAGAGACCCATCTTACAAGTGTTACTCTGTCATGTTTAAGGTTTGCATGGGTGGGAAAGGCATATCATTCCACTCACACCTCGTATTCCAGGGGGGTGAGTGTTCTGATACATAGATCCTTGGACTATGAGGGATATGACTGTGTAATAGATGAGGAGGGAAGATATGTTTTTCTGTATTGTAGATTGTACTCCCTAAAATGTATTCTAGCCTTTCTGTATATACTGTCTCCTTACAATAACTATCCCCTTAGAAAGCTGCTGGAGTATCAGTTGAAGTACCCGGACATGCCTTTGTTTGCGATGGGGGATTTCAACTGTTGTTTGGAACCAGCAACAGATAAACATGCCCCATCCAGGGTTGGTGGTGTGACTCGCCGCACTGGCCTTCACAAATTTATAGAGGAGGTGGGCTGGATTGACCCCTGGAGGGGAAGACACCCCACTACCAGGCAATTTTTGTGTTTTTCAAAGACCTATTCTTCCTTATGCCACATTGATCTATGCCTATGTTCCTCAATGGCTGATAAGTATATATTGGAGATAGAATATGCTGTACATAGTATATCTGATCACTCCCCCTTGATTATGCAACTGGAGGTTTTCCCTCCCTCTAACTTGAAAAAGGCCACATGGAAACTCAACGCTTTTTGGCTCCAGCACATCCCTTCACACACACCTATAGTCTCCATAATAACCGATTTCTGGAGAAGACATACTGGAGAGGCGACTGTCTGTCACTCCTGGGAGACCTTCAAATCCCTCTTACAGAACACCTTTTATGATGAGATAGAGTCTATCAAGAGATCTACTGGTGCTCAAAGGGAAGGGCTGGAAAAACTGGTGTGTGACTTAGAGTCTACATTTATTGCTGACCCTACTGATGAAAGCAGGAAGGCATGGGTCTGGGCTCAAGATGCTCTGGACAGGGTCATAGCCTCTGTAGAGGACAGAAAACGCTTTTTTTGCAAAATGGCATACTATGAATAGGGTGGGCATACCGGTTGGCTCCTACCCAAGCTTGCACGTTCCCAACAATCATCCCCATCCATTGGAGCTCTGAAGCTCCTGACTGGGGGCATTACAATACAAACTCTTCAGATGGAGTGATGTCCACATTGATGGACTATTATGCTAACTTATATACCTCCAAAAAAAACTACTCAACTGAATCTTGAATACCTATCTTGAGAGCATTGACTTGCCTCGCCTGTCGGATGTCTTTCAAAGACAACTAGATGCCCCCCTTACTCTAGAAGAGTTGCAGAGGGTGACTGGTATGTTCCCTAACTCAAAGGCCCCCGGGGATGATGGTTTGCCCATAGAAGTATATAAGCATTACGTGGAACAAGTTTTGCCCAAAATGTTGATGGTATTTAATGAGGTGAGGAAATTAGGACAACTTCCCACATCAATTACAAGAGCCAATATAGTGTTAATATTGAAACCTGTCAAAGACCCCCTTGACCCGGGATCATACAGGCCGATATCACTCCTACAAAATTATGTCAAAATATTGGCTAAAGTATTGGCACTACATCTGAATACAGCCATTTCATCCATTATTCATGCAGACCAGGCAGGATTTATGCCCCAGAAGTCCACTGCCATCAACTTACGTAGGCTCTTTCTTAACATTCAGACACCTTTGGACAACATGGGAGACAGAGCACTATTGTCCCTTGATGCCCACAAAGCCTTTGACAACATTGAATGGGAATATTTGTGGGCAGTTATGCAGAAGTTTGGCTTTGGGATTCACTTTATATCATGGGTCAAGTTGCTATACAATGCTTCAGTAGCAGCTATAAGAGAGGCGGGGAAGGTGTCCCCAGACTTTCCATTATATAGGGGCACTCGTCAGGGGTGCCCTCTGTCCCCACTCTTGTATGCTCTGGCCATAGAGCCATTGGCAGCTGCGATTAGAGTAAACGGGAATATCCGGGGTCTTACGTATGGGACGATCCATGAAAAGGTAATGATGTATGCAGATGATACCATGATTTTTCTAGGAGACCCATCTGCATCCTTCACTGAGGCCATGAGGGTTATTCAGGAATTTGGCACATATTCAGACCTTCTTATAAACTGGCCCAAATCATCTCTACTACCTCTAGACAGTCAGATAGACCCACAGGTGGGGAAGATTCAGGAGATTCCGGTTTCCACGAAAATAAAATACTTAGGCATATGGTTCACCCCTTCCCCCTAGATTATGTTCCCCTCAACCAAACTCCGCTTCTTAACAGATCCAGAGATAAGATTGGAGTTTAGATGAAATTAAAGCTCCCTCCGGTGGGCAGGGTCATAAAGATGATCCTTATGCCCCAGCTGCTGTATGTGCTGCATAACACCCCAGTCATTATCCCCCTTAAAAAATTCAGAATCATAAACTCGCTCTTTAGAACACTAATATGGGCGTCTAAATCAGCGAGAATAAAACTTGAACAGCTACAACGCCCCAAGGATGCGGGGGGTCTTGCACTCCCCAACCCATGGGTATACTATCTGGACTCACAGCTACAACATGCGCACTAAACCTGAGGGACTCAGCCACACAACTTCTCAAACAGGCAGTGGGTATGGAGGTGGCAGAGGGCCTAGAGGCGCTGAGGTTTGGTAAACCGAACAGACTTTACCCTACCTACAACCTCATGCAAAAGGTTTGGAACAAAATCAGAACACTACAAGACATTATAGGATTTACTAAGCTTAGTCCTGTTTGGGACAATACCCATTATCAGGAATTAATGAAACTGGAATGCGGGGCTATATGGAAGCGACAGGGTATTACACATATGTCCCATATTTTTACGAATGGGCAATTGAGACCCTTTGTGGATCTTCAGGTCTCCTTCTCTCTCCCGTCTCACATGCACTTTTATTATTTACAACTCCGCAATGCGGTGAATGCACAACGTGAAGTGGACACATGGACATTGGAGACTGCCCCCATTTTCAACTTTATACATGGGATCTCCACATATAAAAGCTTTATCTCTAATAGCTATGCGATGCTCCTAGACCTTATCCTACCAATTTCCAGTCTTAGAGCCATGGCCCAGTGGGAGGGAGATCTGGGAGCCTTCGAGGAGGAACAATGGGAGGAGGCCCTACAGTCAGTCACGCAATGTTCCCTGAATGTAGCCCAACATCTATCACAGCTATACATTGTGCTAAGAGTCCATTACACACCTGCCAAATTAGCGCATATGGATTTGCAATCTGATCCCACATGTACTGTACTAGATGCTGTAGAGATCACAGGGATTTGATCCACATGCTATGGCGATGCCCCAAGCTCCACAGGTATTGGAAATCTGTCATTAATACCATTAACCAGGTATTTCAAATACAAGTCCCAGAGGATCCCAAATGTTGCCTATTAGGAATACTAGACGCTTTACAAATGGAGGATGTCCCCAGACAGGCTGTAGTGAGAGCACTTTTCCAGGCTAGAATAGCAATACTAACCCACTGGAAATCTACTGAACCCCTACAGTGAAAGAATGGTTGGCTAGAATGGATGATACACTCCGGTTGGAAAAAATGATATACCAGCATAGGGGTACTGGTGGTAAATTTTAAAGACTGTGGGCTCCTTGGTTGAATTTACAGATAGACTGCTCATGTAGATGATCCTTTGAGGAGGGGGGTGCAGAGGAAATCCCAGGGCAGTTGACGGAAGCAGATCCAATATGTGCCTGTTATAATGGTCTATGCTCTAGAATATTGGCTGAAATCCTTATTGTTTAAGCTGACAAATCTTGTAGAATGTCTCTTGTTGTATTACTGCATGGTCACCTGGCATATATTGTTGATTCTATGATGCTTTGTGGATGTGTATGTACTTTTTCAGATGTACAATAAAAACCTTTTTGTTGAGAAAAAAAAAAAAAGAATTGTGCACACCTTAAGAAATGTGACCTCACAATTAAGTTCAGTCAAAATATGCTTTTTAGGCACTCTGGACTAGCGGGTGATGTTTTCCGCCTTTCTAGCTTGATATATGTGGAAAGATATGGATATATGTGCTCCATATTTCCACATATATATCGAGCTATAATGCAGGAACACTGACAGAGTAGAAAGGTGGAAAACATCACCTGCTAGTTCGGAGTGACTAAAAAGCATATTTTGACTGAACTTAATTGTGAGGTCACATTTCTTAAAGTGAGCACAATTTTAATGGGGGAGCACTGTGGTGAACTCATATAAGGCACACTTTTTTAGGATATTTGAAGCTTCGGGAATTTTTCACTTTTGGTTTGGACATTTTTTTGGAAATTTGTTCATATATCATATAATTTCATTGGGTCACTGGATATATTTGTGGATTATCACAAGAAGATACGTTGTTATAGTTTGTTACCAATATTTTTATATTTAGACATTTTATCTTCGTGGCACTTATATTTGGCACATGGTAATAGTTACACACAATTAAGAGATTAGATATGGTTTAAATTATCAGCGCAGCAGCATTTGTTTTAGCATACGTTTTGCACATTTATATTGGTAGTGTGTTAGTTGCTGCTAGCTTAAGATAGTAAACATGTGCACGTTAGTTGCTAGCAAGACTTCCATTATCTGACCCTATAACAAGGTGTGCATAATTATTAGACAGTTTCTTTTCCTCAGACAAAATGGGCCAAAAAAGAGATTTAACTGAGTCTGAAAAGTCAAAAATTATAAAAAGTCTTTCCGAGGGATGCAGCACTCTTAAAATTACAAAGATATTGGGGCATGATAACAGAACCATCAAGCATTTTGTTGCAAACAGTCAACAGGGTAGCAAGAAACGTGCTGAGAAAAAAAGACGCAAATTAACTGCAAAGACTAAGCTAAGAAATATCTGAAGACAGAGATTTCAAAGGGTTTATGAAGTGATGAGACGAGAGTGACTCTTGACAGACCAGATGGATGGGCCTATGGCTGGATCAGTAAACCGCACAGAGCTCCACTTCGACTCAGATGCCAGCAAGGTGGAGGTGGGATACTGGTATTAAAGATGAGCTAGCTGGAACTTTTCGGGTTGAAGATGGACTTAACCGGTTCCCAATCTGCTTGCGTACTTTTACTGCTGCAGAGTGGCAGAGTCCCGCGAATTACAAACTATAAACGGCGGCATGTCCGCCCCAATATCGCAGTCCTGATAAAAATCTCAGATCGCCCACCATTACTAGTAAAAAAAAAAAAAATTGTAAAAACGCCATAAATGAATTCTCATGGTTTGTAAACACTGCAACTTTTGCGCAAACCAATCAATAAACCCCTATTGCGATTTTTTTTTTTACCACAATTATGAGGAAGAATATAAATCTGCCAAAACCGATGAATACATTTGTTTTTTTATATATTTTTTGGGATTTATATTTTAGCAAAAAGTAAGAAATTTATTTATTTTTTTGCAGAATTGTCGCTCTTTTTTTGTTTAAAGCAGTGATCAGAAATGACGCAGAGGTGCTCAAATACCACCAAAAGAAAGCTCTATTTGTGGGAAAAAAGGACGCAAATTTTGTTTGGGTACAATGTCGCACGACCGCGCAATTGTCAGTTAAAGCGACGCAGTGCCGAATCGCAAAAAGGGCTCTGGTCCTAACGTGGGAAATCCTTCCGGGGCTGAAGTGGTTAAAATCAACTCCCAAACCTACTGCCAGTTTTTAAAAGGCACTTTCGTCAAGCAGTGGCACAGGAAAAAGTCTGCATATTTCAAGAAGACCTTGATATTTATGCAGGACAATGCTCCATCGCATGCATTGAAGTACTCCACTATGTGGCTAGCCAGTAAAGGCAGAGAATGAATTAAAAGAAATGTATGGGGATTTACTTTTTTGTAGAATCATACTTACCTAGCTGGATGCAGCATCGATCTGATGCTGCATCTGTGCCCGACAAATCTAACACTAGGAACCGATCGATCAAACACCGCCGATCGCTCTGTTCTCAGGGCTGCCTGAGCAGAGGGCTGGTGACTGTCAGTCACTGGTTCTCTGCCCCCCGCATGCTCACTGGAATGCTTGGCTGTGGAGGAGGGGGGAGCAGCTGGCTCAGGAGGCTGAGCCGGGTGCCGGTCCGAGCATGTGGACGGATCCCAACCATATGGTGGTGATCTTTCCTGAGACTGGACTGGCTCTGTGATGTCAGCTGATAGCAGGCTTTAGCCTGTTATCTGCTGAAAATGGGTAGGAGTGCAGAATAAACTGCACTTCTGTGATCGACAGGAGAAGTACAGCCAAACAAGCTTTGGCTGCACTTCTACTTTAACCACTTTGCGCAAATCGCCGTATATATACGGCGGTAGAATGAAGTGGAAGTATCGGGGTATAGGCTGTAGCCACAGGCTATACCCCGGTACCGTTTTTTAGAGCAGGCGGTCGGCTATCTGGTGATTATGGCCAATCCATCTCTGGAGCCGCTCGGCCATTATCCCAGGCATCGGGAGGGGACAACCCCCCCTGTCGCCTTCCGCCACTCTTCCCCGGCCTCCTGTCCCACATAGAGACCGGAGCGTGTATCCGGTGCATCCGCCAGCTGTGTGGAGTCCCGATAGAAGCCTGAATCGGCTCCGATATGGTCTCCTTTGTGTATTTCCAGAAGCGACGTCACAACGTAATTTCCGGTTTACTCTGCGGGCAATGGTGCCAATTTTAAAACAATGACAGTATTCAGAATCACCGTTTTTTGGCAATCTGAATACTTTGAAGTGCAAAGGAGGGATTGGGGGTCTGATTTTTTTTTTTAAATAAATAAATAAAAACATTTTTAACCATCTCCCGCCCGGCCTGTTGACAAATGACAACCGGGCGGGGGGTTCGTTATCCTGACTGGACGTCATGACGTCTTCAGGATAACCCGCGATCGGTGGTGCCGTGGGTCAGTCTGACCCACCGCATTACCGACCGAGGTAAAAGGCTTCCCGGAAGCCTTTTACCATGTGATCAGCCGTGACCAATCACGGCTGATCACAGTGTAAATAGGAAGAGCCGTATATCGGCTTTTCCTCTGCTCAGGTCTGCAGACTTGAGCAGTGGAGAGCTGATCGGCTGCTCTCCTGACAGGGGGGGGGGGCTGTGTTGAATGATTATCTTGTTTGGGTGCAGCGTCGCACGACCGCACAATTCTCATTCAAAGCGCAACAGCACTAAAAGCTAAACATTGTTCTGGGCGGGAAGTGTTCTAAGTGCCTGGTATTGAAGTGGTTAAAGCGCCCCTGTCCCCGCGAGATGGTGTTCAAATCACACATGTGAGGTATCGCCGTGATCATTGAGAGTATAGAAAGGGGAAGACAGCAAATAGTAAAACTTATGAAGGAGTATTTATTTCATTCTGCGTATCATCTAAGGCTATTCACTTCACTGGGTATATATGAGGGTTTACAACCACTTTAAGTTTAAAGCGGAGTTCCAGGTTAAAAAGCAAATAGGTCCTGAACAATAAAGCACCCCCCTCATTTTTTTATATCTTTTTTTCTTTTTAATAGTTTTGTACCTTTTATGTTTTTAAGCTGCCCTTCCGTCCTACCTCACCGCAGCAAGGTAGTCATTTTCAGGATTGCTTTGGGCCCTCCTCCTTCCCTCCACTGCTTTCTGGGACCTGTGTGTGTCCCAGAAGATGACGGGATCCACTCAGCAAGCGCAGCGCTACCCATGCATGTGCAGTAGGCACAGTTTCTTGTTCCCGTGTCAGCATACAATGGGTCATCATAATAATGTCATCAGTCATGCCCATGTGACCTCAACCCTGCTAATTTGCTGGTGGTTGCTGCGCAATAGTGAGACATTCTGCAGTGGCCTCTTTTTTCATTGGAGGATAGGCGGAGTGGAGAGGTAGGGAGCTCTAATTTAAATGGCTCTGGCAGGAGTGTTTTGATAACTGACGGTTTGTTTCTATCCACACTCCTGTCAAGGTGAAATCTTTTCTTCTATGATGGCTTCTCCTTTTGCATTTTCCCTTGGAAATAAACTATTATGTTCAATACATTTTAATGTCTCGCAGCCACTACCAACATGAGCTCCCCTATTTGCTGCACTCATCTGAGGTTAAGGGAAAGGTGGGTAGGTGTTCACTTCTTCCTTTCTAGTTAAAGCAAAGGTCCGCTGCCCACCGCCATCCCTTTAAAAATTAAAAGTCAACAGCTACACATACAGAAGCTGCTGACTTTTAACTTTAGGACACTTACCTGTCCTGAAGTCCAGCGATGTCTGCACCGCCACCGATCTTCGGATGGGCCGGTTGAGTGCTGCCGCTGCCATTGCGAGTAAGGGGACCCAGAAGTGTGGCCTTTCAGCATCACGGCCAGGCCCTTACTGTGCATGTGCGAGCTGCTGCTGCGCTTTTCACTGGCCCAGCGGCGGAAGAGGAGGAGGGAGAAGGAGGGAGCCGGGCCCAGGCTCCCGGATGTGGGGAAAAGGACACCTGCCAAAGACAGGTATCCTCTCCCCCCCTCCCCCGAAAAGTGCCAAATGTGACACCTGAGAGGGGGAGGAATCCAATGAGCGGAATTTCTACTTTTGGGTGGAACTCTGCTTTAACTTTCTATTGACACCCGCAGCGGTTTGCATAGGGCAGTGTGCACTGCCTGCGAGTCCTATTCGATGCAGGAACCGACACTGGAATCGCGCTGGTTCCCGCATCATGCTAGTGTAAATCGGCACTTAGGCTGGATTCACACCTATGCATTTTTAGTGCTTTTTGCATTTTGCAGATTTGCATTACAGTCCATTTAACATTTCCTATGGAGCACGTTCTGTAGTGCAAATCTGCAGAATGCAAAAAGCACTAAAAATGCATTGGTGTGAATCCAGCCTTAGAGAGAGTTCTGGGATCAGCCTTCACAGAAAGTGAAGGAATCTCTCCAACAGAGCCCCCGAAAGCAGTAAACCCTGACAGTTTTAATGCTTTTTTTAATTTAGATAATCCCCGCGCTGAAGTGTGTGGTGTGATTTTTGTGATTAGGTTTCAAAGACTGCTGCTTGGTGACAAAAGGTGTTTGTTCTTTTCAATTAGGCTAATGTGTGAACCAGCATATATAAACAAACATATATGCTGCTCATCATATTTTAACATAATGGCAAATCATATTCCATATACAAAATTCATATGACATTTCACATGTTGAAAAAGTGCAATCCATGTTTTGTGCAAAAAAAATCCTTGATGTGAAGAAAAAGTTCTTTAACCACTTCCTTACTTGGCACTTAAACCCCCCTCCTGCCCGGACCAATTTTCAGTTTTCAGCGCTGTCACTCTTTGAATGACAATTGCGCGGTCGTGCGACGTTGTACCCAAACAAACTTGGCGTCCTTTTTTTCCCACAAATAGAGCTTTCTTTTGGTGGTATTTGATCACCTCTGCGTTTTTTATTTTTTGCGCTATAAACAAAAAAGAAGTGACAATTTTGAAAAAAGAACAATATTTTTTACTTTTTGCTATAATAAATATCCAAAAATAAAAAATAAAAAAACAAATTTATTCATCAGTTTAGACCGATATATATTCTACATATTTTTGGTAAAAAAAATCGAAATCGGCGTATATTGATTGGTTTGCGCAAAAGTTATAGCATTTACAAACTATGGACATTGGTTTATGGCGTTTTTATTTATTTGTATTTTTTTACTAGTAATGGCGGCGATCTGCGATTTTTATTGGGACTGCGATATTGCGGCGGACATGTCGGATGTTTTTGACATTTTTTTGGGACCAATGACATTCATACAGCGATCAGAAATGTAATTATCCACTGATTACTGTATAAATGTCATTGGCAGTGAAGGGGTTAACCTGCAGGGGGCAGTGAAGGGGTTAACTATGTTCCCTGGGTGTGTTCTAACTGTGGGGGGCGGGGTTGGCAGGGGCAGGACAGATCTAACTGATCCCAGTGACAGGGATCAGTAGATCTGTCATGTCCCCTGTCACAGAACGGGGAACCGCCGTGTTTACATTGGCGGTTCCCCGTTCTGGCTCTCTGGAAGGAGATCGCGGGTCTCCGGCGGACATCAGGTCCGCCCAACCTGCGGGCACGCTCCCGCAGCGTGCGCGGGCACGTGCGCGCGCCGCTTGCGCCTGCGGGAGCGCGCCCAGCACGAGCCAAATGGGACGTCCTCCCGGCATTTTAGCGCCGCGCTGTAGCCGTCATTCGGCTATGGCGCGGATGCGAGGAGGTTAAAATGTGATTGTTAACAATCTTCCCATGTTGTTGTTATCACAAAGATGCCAAGTTGTGCTCCCCCCCATGTGCCCTCACTCACCAGCTCACAATGAGTTAATCTCCTGTTTTTAAAAGGACCTGTGGTCCTTCAAGCCGCAGCTTTGATTTCCCTCTCTTTTCAGCAGGTGTGTTAAAACTCCTCATATAAGTGTAGGGAAATAGAACCAAGTAGACTCCATAGTATCAGATGCATTAAGCCAGTGGATACGTCCGGGGGTTCAGCTTTCAGTGCACTTTGAATGAGAATTGCGCAGTCATGCAACACTGCACCCAAATTAAATTTGTATAATTTTTTTTGGAGACAGATAGAGCTTTCTTTTGCTGGTATTTAATCAGCACTGGGGTTTTCATTATTTGCTAAACAAATGAAAAAAAATGAAAATCTTGAAAAAACAAAACAAACATTTTTCTGTTATAAAATTTTGCAATAAGGCTCCTTTCACATTGAGGCGTTTTACAGACTATTTAGCTAAAAATAGCGTCTGAAAAGCGCCTCAAAACCCCCCCCCCAATCCACCCCAATGTGAAAGTCCTGAGTGCTTTCACACTGGGCCGTGCGCTTGCGGGACATTACAAAAAGTCCTGCAAGCAGCATCTTTGTGGCGGTGAGGGGAATGGTGTATATACCGTCCTCTACCACCCCTGCCATTGAAATTAATGGCCAACGCTTCTGAAGCGGTGCACACCACCTCGGTAGCGTGGAGTGCCGGCACTTTTAACCCCTTTTTAACCCTTTGTGGGGGGTTAAAAGCGCAGCGCTCCTGCCCGCATAGCAGAGCCATATCGCTGGTAAAACTCCGCTAAAACTAGTAGGGTTTTACCGCGGCTACCGCTTCAGTGTGAAAGTAGCCTTAAAGTGGAGTTCCACCCATTTAATAGTGAGCAGCTACAAAAAGTGTAGCTGCTGACTTTTAATAAACAGACACTTACCTGTCCCACGGTCCAGTGATGCGGCTGCCCGAAGCCTCGCTCCTCTCCCCCTCCTCTCCGCGGCTCCAACATTGCAAGTGTGGGCGCCTGGCTGTGGCTTCACAGCCGGGCACACACTGTGCATGCGCAAGCCGCGCTGCATGGTCTGAATGGCTGGGTAATCTTCTGGGACCTGTGACTTGTCCCAGAAGAATTCAGGGAGGGAGGGGGAGAGGTGAACTTCCACTCAGCACCGTGGCGTTAGTAGAGGAAGTGGGAGCTGGGTACCTGCCAATTGTGGAATGTCAGGGGATCACCAGCACTTAAAGCTGAAGTTATACTTTTGGGTGGAACTCCACTTTAATGACACCCCAGATCAGTTTGCATATCATAGTGCGAACTGTCAAATGATGCAGTAATCAGATCGTATGGGTGAACACCCATGCGATCCAATTCCAGTGCGAACCAAAAAAAGGGTCCTGCAAATGCGATGCAAATTCGGCCATACAATCTGTATAGCTGAATTTGCATCCCACAGACATCGCATGTGATCTGCACAACAGTGCGGTGGGAATCACATGCAATGTCTCACATCGCCATAGTGTGAACCCAGCCTGAGGGAGCCCTTAATAGCAGTAAGATATGACAGGGGTTCTTACCTTTCCACATTCTATCCAAAACAAAAAAAATGGGGGGAAAATTTCACTTCAAGTAAGGCTTCATCGAGGTAAAACAGATTGTGTATTTCACAGTCTGCAATCCTGAGGTTCCTAGCTTTATAAATATTTGAGAAACCAGCTCTGAACTAAAGCAAAACTATGGAGTAACAAGAACCAGTTTTCAATTTTTTAATAAGCCCTTCATTAAAATTCCGATCAAAGTTTAGGAATCAGGCAGGCAGGAATTCTGAAAGTAATAACAGTTCACAGGCTGTTTCTTACAACTTTGCACTATAACTTTACACTATACTTGGTAATTGTCAATAAAAAGGTCTACATTTTTGTAGAATCCGTACATGCAGTAGCCTTGAAGTATAATTGAAAGAAAACGTTTTTTTTTTTTTTAAGCTTTTAGATAGCGTGGTAAGGGATTAGAACACCTTTCTGTTTTTATTGCTCAAAAATAAGATTGAGGCACTGAAATCAAACTTGTTTTTCATAACATACCAGTTGATGAAAGCTCTTATTAACCACTTGACAACTGGGCACTTAAACCCCCTTCCTAACCAGACCAATTTTCAGCTTTCAGCGCTCTCACATTTTGAATGACAATTATTAGTCATGCAACATTGTACCCATATGATTTTTTTGTCCTTTTCTTCACACAAATAGAGCTTTCTTTTAGTGGTATTTAATCAGTGTTGGGTTTTTTATTTTTTGCGCTATAATAAACACACTTCTTTTCCTGTTTTTTTAGTATACCCATGTTACAACGTACTGATTATTAACAGTAAGTTTTACACTCTCGCGACTTTCGACTTTTAACCAGACCAATCCTTCCCCCAAATTCACGGGTCAACAGTTCACCAATTATTCTCGAAAGTAGTTGACCATACAATACTTTTTGTTCAAACTAAAGTCACGGAGTTAGAATAAAAACTCGTTATTTTTGTCTTTCCACAAGATTAGGGAATGGTGCGATAGATTTTCGAATTTTTTTTTTTTTTGCAAAAGAAAGTTAATATGA
>BLSH010318926.1:484473-514251 GCA_018402905.1 Glandirana rugosa | reverse complement strand
CCAACACATAGCATGTACATAGCAAAAATGACACCCCAAAATACATTCTGCTACTCCTTCTGAGTATGGTGATACCAAATGTGTGAGGCTTTTACACAGCCTGGCCACATAGTCTGGCCCAACATTGAAGTAGCACCTTGAGGCATTGTAGAAGCAAAAATTACACATCTCATTACTCAACCACCTATTACACTGTTGAAAACACTGGAGCACCAGAACAATGAAAACACCCATAAAATGACCCCATTTTGGAAAGCTAACACCCCAACGTATAATCTATGACGCATAATGAGTCTTTTGAATGGTTCATTTTTTTCCAGAAGTTTTTGGAAAATGTGCAAAAAAAATGAAAACGCATTTTTTTTCCACAAATTTGTCCATTTATAAGATATTTCCAACACATAGCATGTAAATATCAAAAATGACAGCCCAAAATGCATTCTGCTACTCCTTCTGAGTATGGCGATACCAAATGTGTGAGACTTTTACATAGCCTGGCCACATAGCCTGGGCCAACATTGAAGTAGCACCTTCAGGCGTTCTAGGAGCAAAAATTACACATCTCATTACTCAACCACCTATTACATTTTTGGAGGCCCTGGAGCAGCAGAACAATGGAAACGCCCACAAAATGACCCCATTTTGGAAAGCTAACACCCCAACGTATAATCTATGAGGCATAGTGAGAGTTTTGAATGGTTTATTTTTTTCTAAAAGTTTTTGGAATATGTGGAAAAAAAATGAAAACGCATTTTTTCCCCACAAAGTTGTCCATTTATAAGATATTTCCAACACATAGCATGTAAATATCAAAAATGACAGCCCAAAATGCATTCTGCTACTCCTTCTGAGTATGGCAATACCAAATGTGTGAGACTTTTACATAGCCTGGCCAGATAGCCTGGCCCAACATTGAAGTAGCACCTTCAGGCGTTCTAGGAGCATAAATTACACATCTAATTACTCAACCACCTATTACACTTTTTGGAGGCCCTGGAGCAGCTCAACAATGGAAACTCCCACAAAATGACCCCATTTTGGAAAGCTAACACCCCAACGTATAATCTATGAGGCATAATGAGTCTTTTGAATGGATCATTTTTTTCCAGAAGTTTTTGGAAAATGTGGAAAAAAATGGAAAACACATTTTTTTTACACAAAGTTGTTCATTTATAAGATATTTCCAACACATAGCATGTACATAGCAAAAATTAAAACCCAAAATACATTCTGCTACTCCTCCTGAGTATGGCGATACCACATGTGTGAGACTTTTACACAGCCTGGCCACATACAGAGGCCCAACATCCAAGGAGCACCATCAGATGTTCTAGGGACATACATTATGCATCTAATTTCCTGACAACCTATCACATTTTTGAAAGCTCTTTATATTTCTAAGATATTGCATGTACATACCAAGAATTACACCCCAAAAAACATTCTGCTGAGCAAAGGGCAAACAAAAGATTACCTGTGGGTTTAGTAGTGCCATGGTCCACAGGAGGACAGTCCTGACCCAGGCAGCAGGCAGGGACGTGGTCAGCGACAGCGAACAGAATTCTCCAGGCAGCAGGCAGGAATATTGTCCATAGTCCATGCAGGCAGGGGTACTGTCCATATACAGTCTAGGGTCAGTGCAGTTGGAGATATTTCCGGCAGTGCCAAAATATTGATCCTGGTAGTAGGCAGGAACAGGATCCATAGTATGGGTAGCAGGCCAGGAAAGAATGGTGACAGGGGTAGAGGCTTCTCCCACCCAAATCGCTTTGAAGCCTCCAAGTCTCCAGACCCTAATCCGGAAATGAGAAAACTAAAAATGTAGTTTTTTCATCCAGAAAAACAAATTCTGGAGCCCCTCACATATGTGAGACCCCATGTGTGAATCCCATTACTCCAGCAGCAGGCTAAAAGATCAGTCCAGGAGGTAGGCAAAAAAACGTGGTCAACCAGTCCAGGATCAGTTCCAGAGCAGACAGAGGTATGTTAACATTAGGCAGAAGAGTGGTCGTATAGCAGGCCAGGGTCAGTTCCGAAGCAGGCAGATGTATTTTTAGCGTGAGGCAGAAGAGTGGTCGTATAGCAGGCCGGGGTCAGTTCCGAAGCAGGCAGATGTATTTTTAGCGTGAGGCAGAAGCGTGGTCGTATAGCAGGCCAGGGTCAGTTCCGAAGAAGGCAGCGGTATGTGCAGTGCAGTGGCATAAGGGGTGTGGCTGTAAATGACAATTACGTTTACCATACTTCACTAATAATGTAGTGAAGTATGGTAACGGAGGAAACAGTCACCTATACAGAGGCCTGGTTGAGAAGGGCATTGGGGACAAAAAATATGGTGTCTCTTCTACCTCCACTTTTGGAGCACACCCGGCATTTTTTCTGGCGTCTTTGGCCTGTTTCACGCAAGGGGAGTCTTTCAGGAAAGTGCCGTTCTTGTAGTCTGCTCACTGCATCCGAGCGAATGTTTTCTGGTGGGCCTTCAGGGTACACTAGGGTGGTGATGACTTCTTCATGGTATTCTAGAAAGGATATGGGGTTCTGGGTTGATTTTTGGTAAATGATATAACTATTATACATGGCCAAACTGAAAAGGTATATGGAAACTTTTTTGTACCAGTGGCGGGATTTTCTTGTGGGAAGGTAGGGTTCGATCATCTGGTCATTGAAGTCGACACCCCCCATGAACAAATTGTAATCATTGACACAAGATGGCTTCCGGATTGTGCCTCCTCTCCTCCTGGGGATTTCCACATAGGTGTCGTTGTGTACTGAAGTCAGCATGTGGACGTTCCGTCTGTCCCTCCACTTGACAGCCAATAGCTCCTGGTTCCGCAAAGACGCCGTTTCCCCCTTTTTTAGCCTTTTGTGAACGAGCCTTTGCGGGAAGCCCTTTCTGTTGGCTCGGACCGTACCGCATGCTGGAGTCTGCCTCAGGAAAAGGTTGCGGAAGAGGGGCAAACTTGAATAAAAATTATCCACATAAAGGTGGTATCCTTTTCCAAGTAGTGGATAGATAAGCTCCCAAACAACCTTTCCACTGGCTCCAATATATTCAGGGCATTCACGGGGATGCAGTTGGGTGTCCTTTCCTTCATAGACCAAGAAGGAATAGATGTATCCGGTGGCTCTGTCACAAAGTTTATATACCTTTACCCCATATCGGGCCCTTTTGCTGGGGATAAACTGTTTTATGGCCAGTCTGCCTGTGAATTTGACAAGGGACTCATCAATAGAGATGTTTTGGTTGGGGGTATATAATTGGGGAAGTTTTTCAGAAAAAAAATTTAGAAGGGGGCGAATTTTAAATAATTTATCGAAAGCTGGGTCATTGCGGGGAGGGCACTGCGCGTTATCATTATAGTGGAGGAAGCGCATAATTCTAAGGTATATTGACCTTGGCATGAGGGACAAATAAATTGGCATGTGGTGAATGGGCTTAGTAGACCAATAGGAGTACAGTTCGTTTTTTTTTGTGATCCCCATATTAAATGTTAGGCCTAAAAAAAGTCTAAAGTTCCCGCCATTCAAAAGGTCGGGCATAACTAGAACGGGGTTTGTCTGCGATGAACTGCTGGGCTTAAAGGTTGCACTGGGCCACAATGGATGACAGAAAGTCCTCAGTAAAAATTAAATTTAAAAAATCAATTGGTGCAAAACCTTCAGTGTTTACCTGGACACCTGGCTGGGTGGTAAAAGGAGGGAGGTTTGCTGCTCCAGAACTAGATGGAAGCCACAGGGGATACTGTAGGGCATAGGGAAGGCTGGCATGGGTCCTTGGCCTTTCTTGCAGTGGCACTGCACTAGAGGTGGATGGCATTGTGGTAGATGTAGATGGCACTGCGTCAGAGGTGGATGGCACTGCACTACTTGTAGTAGCCTGCTGCTCCTCACCAGAACGCCTTCGTTTCCTGGGCACCAGTTCTTCCTCCGATTTTGAATCAGACCCACTGCTTATAATGGGCTCATAATCCGAATCAGAATTGGATGCAGACTCAGAGAGCTCCCCGCTGCTCTCTTCGCTCAGGCTCAGGCTCAGAATCTGGTATGCCTCCTCAGCAGAATATTTTTTTGCCATACTGGTGCGATGTGGATACACTGATGGGCGCTGATGAGGTTGCACTGATGTGCACTAATGCACTGCGGCTGCACTGATTAGCTGGCACTGACAGGCACTGATGAGCGCTCACCTATGGGCACTGATGTGCACTATTGGGCACTGTAGTGGCACTGATGGGCACTTTAGTGGCAATGAAGGCACAGATGAGCACTGTAGTGGCACTGATGGCAATGAAGGCACAGGTGGCACTGGTGTGGCACTGGTGTAGCACTGTAGTGACACTGATAAAACAGAAGCACTGTAGTGGTACTGATGGGCACAGGTGGCACTGATGGACACAGGTGGGCACTGATGAGCACAGGTGGCACTGGTGGGCACAGGTAGCACTGAAGGACATGCTGGTTGAGCTCATTTGATACTGATGGCAAAGATGGATTACTGTAGATGCACAAATGTAGCACTGATGAGTACTGTAGTAGCACCGATGAGCACGTTAGTGGCAATAAAGGCACAGGTGGCACTGGTGTGGCACTGATGGGCACGTGGGGCACTGCGGTGACACTGAAGGCACAGATAAGCACTGTAGTGGCACAGATTAGCACAGGTAGCACTGATGGCAAAGCTAAGCACTGTAGTGGCACTGATTAGCACAGGTAGCACTGATGGGCACTGGTGGGCACTGGTGGCACTGATGGGCACTGGTGGCACTGGTGGGCACAGGTGGCACTGGTGGGCACAGGTGGCACTGTGGTGGCACTGATGGGCACTCTGATGGCACCGATGAGTACTGTAGTTTGGCTGAGCACTGTAGTGGCACAGGTGGCACAGATGATCACTGGTGTGGCACTGATGTGGCACTGGTGTGGCACTGATGCGGCACTGGTGTGGCACTGATGGGCACGTGGGGCACTGCAGTGACACTGAAGGCACAGATAAGCACTGTAGTGGCACTGATTAGCACAGGTAGCACTGATGGCACAGCTAAGCACTGTAGTGGCACTGATTAGCACAGGTAGCACTGATGGGCACTGGTGGCACTGATGGGCACTGGTGGCACTGATGGACACAGGTGGCCCTGGTGGGCACAGGTGGCACTGTAGTGGCACTGATGGGCACTCTGATGGCACAGATGAGTACTGTAGTTTGGCTGAGCACTGTAGTGGCACAGGTGGCACAGATGATCACTGGTGTGGCACTGATGTGGCACTGGTGTGGCACTGGTGTGGAACTGATGCGGCACTGGTGTGGCACTGATGTGGCACTGATGTGGCACTGGTGTGGCACTGATTGCACAGATGAGCGCTGCAGTGGCACTGATGGGCACAGGTGGCACTGGTGGTCACATGTGGCACTGGTGGGCACTCTGGTGGCACAGGTGGGCACTCTGGTGGCACAGATGGGCTCTTTAGTGGCACTGATGGCACTTTAGTGGCACTGATGGCACTGTGGTGGCACTGTGGTGGCACAGGTGGCACAGATATGGCACTGGTGGCACTATTAGCAGAACTTTTATTCTGCTGGTCACTGCTGGGCACAGCTGGGCACTGCTGGGCACTATAGAAGTGTGAAAAAACTCACAGGCTGTCACTGCATGGCATCGATCTCTCTCTTCTCCTCACAAACTGGATTGTTGTGAGGAGATGAGAGAGCTGACACTCTCGATGTACCTGCAGTGTTTACATTGTGATCACACCGTCATTGGACGGCGTGATCACGTGGTAAAGGGCCGCTGTCAATGGCCCTTTACCTCAATCGGTAAACTGCCGGGTCCCGGGAACCCGGCGAGCACAGAAACTCTGTGTGCGTGCCCCAGCGGGCGCGCAGGAGCGCGATTCTGGGAGGACGTGTTATAACGTCCTCCCAGAACAATGGGTGCCACTTGCGGCCGTGTAACTATGTTACACGGTTGGCAAGTGGTTAAAGTGTAACTCCACTTTTGTTGAGAAAAAAACATTCCCCCCTGGAAGATTTATGTACATTACAAGGATTTTAACAAAAGTTGTTTCAGATTCTTACCTTTTGTTATTCTGAAGAAATCGCTGTGTGTTTGCCTGTGCCCATGTGGGAAAGTGAGTCTAATGGGAGTGGATTCATGATTATCAATCAGCCGTGCACCTGTCAACAAGGAAAAGTGCTACAACTGGGTGAGGTGGCATACCTACAAGCGACTGTGAAGTTCAAATGGACACAGCCGGGCCCTTTTGTTGTCCTAGAAGCAGGTAACCAGGGGACAGAGTCAGGAGTGGAATTGATCCCGAAAGTGGTCCCAACTAAGGCACTGCAGAGAAGTCATGGGAGGATTCCAGTTAGTGTCCGCAACGTGGCGGCTTCCCCCCCCGTGAAGATGCCTGCTTGGATGCTACTGGGATATGTGAATCCAGCCACCCCTGTCTCCCCATCTGATCTAACGGCAATAGAAAGAGGCCTCTGATGATGTTCATTGGAGCGAAACCGATCAGGTGGTACGGCTGCAAGCAGGCACCTTTGTCTCCATGTGTGGAACGATTTTGAATTAACATGCTCTGACGGTTTGGATGTTTGTAAGTGCAATCTTTTACATTTATTAACAGTGGCAGCTGTTGAAATTTTAGGATGGGGGGGTCGCAAGACAGAGTCACCAGATATAGCAATATACAGAGCCACCATATAGCAGTATATCGAGCCACCAGATAGCAGTATACAGAGGAGTCACCAGATAGGAGTATACAAAGGAATCACCAGATAGCAGTATACAGAGGAGTCACCAGATAGGAGTATACAGAGGAGTCACCAGATAGGAGTATACAGAGGAATCACCAGATAGGAGTATACAGAGGAGTCACTATATAGCAGTATACAGAGGAGTAACCAGATAGCAGTATACAGAGGAGTCACCATATAGGAGTATACAGAGGGGTCACCAAATAGGAGTATAGCGAGGAGTCACCAGATAGGAGTATACAGAGGAGTCACCAGATAGGAGTATACAGAGAAGTCACCAGATAGGAGTATACAGAGTAGTCACCAGATAGGAGTATACAGAGGAATCACCAGATAGCAGTATACAGAGGAGTCACCAGATAGGAGTATACAGAGGAGTCACCAGATAGGAGTATACAGAGAAATCACCAGATAGGAGTATACAGAGGAGTCACTATATAGCAGTATACAGAGGAGTCACCAGATAGCAGTATACAGAGGAGTCACCATATAGGAGTATACAGAAGGGTCACCAAATAGGAGTATACCGAGGAGTCACCAGATAGGAGTATACAGAGGAGTCACCAGATAGGAGTATACAGAGTAGTCACCAGATAGGAGTATACAGAGGAGTCACCAGATAGGAGCATACAGAGAAGTCACCAGATAGGAGTATACAGAGGAGTCACCAGATAGGAGTATACAGAGGAGTCACCAGATAGCAGTATACAGAGGAGTCACCATATAGGAGTATACAAAGGGGTCACCAAATAGGAGTATACAGAGGAGTCACCAGATAGGAGTATACAGAGGACTCACCATATAGGAGTATACAGAGGAGTCACCATATAGCACCAGCACACCAACAGCGGCAGATATGTGGCACTCAGTCACTCGGACAGTGACAAGTCTCATGACGGCTGGGCCTGGCTGGCAGTGGCGGAGTGCTGCTGCATCTGCATGAACACGCGGCCAGTACGTCCTCTGCCATAGTGCCCCGCCCCCCACCGCATCAATACTCCAATTGAAGTGAGCCAATGCTCACTGCAGCCAATCAGACTATGGATGTGCGCCTGGTCAGCGCACATCCATAGTCTTTAAATACCCGACCAATAGGCTAACTACTTGGCTAAAGGAGCCAAAAAAACAAAAACAAAGTCAATGTACCGGCGCCTCCTTTTAGGGGGCAGGGCTGACTTTTTTTTTCTTCTACTCAGCCCAGTGGGGAGGGGCTGCCCAAGTGCCCCTTATTGACTGGCCGCTGATGTTTATTAAATGCTTTTAAAATGGGCTTCACTGTGTGTATTACTTCTGTTGCTTCATTCCTTGGTTTTATCTCCTCTGTGACAAATGGGTTATGAGACAGATCGCTGCAGGGTTGGCTACTCTTCCTCCCACTTGGAGAAGGTGGTCCTGAGAATTCAGAAGCTTTGATCATACATGCTCGTTTTACATTATTTTCTGGTAAGAAGATTGAGAGATCACTGGGTGTAGTGTGCTGATCCAATAGGTTCACCTGACGTTTTGGCCAATTGTCATGACCCGCTTCCTGATTGGCGGGGAGGAGATTTAGTGTGAAAATAGTGAATATTCTTTCGCTATCATCATACAACTGGGTGGGCTTCGGGCACAGTGCTCTGCACCCCGAGACCACTCTTTTTTGAAGTCTATTAGAGCCTCTGGCTCTAATCACATGCTTCAATAAAAAACTTCCCCGCACAGGAATCTGTGCGCCCGGTGCCATGTATGTAGATCAGGGGGCTGGATGCATGAATGGGGGGGCGGTGCCCGTGTGCCCCTAATGGGTGGGCCACCACTGCCTTCAGAGCAGATACAGGTAGAACCCTTCAACAACGTTTATTAAAATCCCTGCAATGTACATTGATCGCCCAGAGGGGATTGTTGTTGTTTTTTTTCGGCCCCTTAAGTTAATTTTGGCTGCTCTAAAACTCAAAGTGGGGTAATCCCCACTTGGAGCCACCCAGCTTGAGAAATCTGAAAAAATGGAGAAAAAGTAGGTAGCGCCAGACAATCAACTGAAAAGTCCGTAAATCTTTATTTTTGACAAAAGAATGACAGTAAATAGAGGAGTAGTAGTCAGCCTGTTTTAGAGAGTGTACAACACCCTCCCCCATCCCTTTATCAATGCACGTTCCTTTTGTTATAACTTCATCTTTCATCCAGACATTGCTGTACTGCATCAGTCCCCCAATCTCCTCTGTCTGTTATCTGGTAATCCTAGAACACATTCATTCATTCTTAAAGTCTTGTAACTGCATTCTAATATGTCCTTCTTTTTGTGGTCTGTGGCTGTGTAGACTGTAAATGAGGGATTCTTTCTGTAGTTTTTACCTCATCTGCCCTCCTTGTTCACCAATGCAGATCAACATCACAATGAACAATGCCTGGTGAAAGAAGAAAAGATCCCCGTGATGACACTGACCAAATATGGTCATCCATATTTGGTTAATGACATCAATTTGGCAACTGCCATCATTCCTTGTGGTTGACATGGGTCTTCATTGCTGGATGATATAATTTACATCATGGAATCTCATCAACATGGGAACAAGGTGCTCCCTTCATTGTTAAGGGCATGTAGCCTGGTATGGTATGGTTCAGGAAGGGGTGGGTGTGCATGCCTACCATTCCCTCTTCTTTCCTGGCCAGCCAGGCTCATTCATTCATTCGTTTAAGATCAGAGTTGGGTGTGATTCTGGGGGAATCTTAGCTTTTTGTCCTTTTCTCCTTTTTTTATGATCTTTCACTTAAATCCATACCAGACCCTTCAGGTCTTGTATACATGTTGAGGGGGGAAGCCACTCAATTTTTTTTACACAATCCCCATTTCTTTGTTTACAATTCTGTGCCAGCCAAACTTCCAAAAAAGTCTCTCCGAACTGGCAGCACATTCCTACTGCTAGCTATGTTGACTACCAAGGGTTTTACTTACTTTGGAGGGATGTCCTCTTGCTTCCTGTTGTGGCTATGGACAGGAAGTGAAGGGAACTCTTCCTCAAATGAGACACAGAAACCTGGCAGGGGTTACAACCCTCCCTTACCGCTTTAATACAGGGCCCTTTCACCCCCTTCCAGCCCAGGCTAGATTTCAGAGCTGTCACACTTTAAAGGACAATTGCGCGGTCATGCAACACTGTACCAAAATTAATTTTTAAATTTTTTTTTTTCACAAAAATAGAGCTTTCTTTTGGTGGTATTTAATTGCCACTGGGTTTTTTATTTTTTGCTAAAAACGAAAAAAGACCAAACATTTTGAAAAAAAAAGTTTTTCTTAGTTTCTGTCAGAAAAATCTGTAAATAAGTAATTTTTCTCCTTCACTGATGTGCGCTGATGAGGCTGCACTCATGGGCTGATGAGGCTGCACTGATAGGCAGCACCGATGGGCACTGATGAGGTGGCACTGCTGAGACGGCACTGAAGGGCACTAATGAGGTGGCACTGATGAAGAGGCAGTAATATGCATGGACACTGATAGGTGGCACTGATATGCAGCACTGATGAACACTGATAGGTGGCACTGATGGGCACTGATAGGCGGCACGGATAGGCGGCACTGATTGGCGGCACTGATGAGCAAACACTAATGGACACTGAAAGGCAGCACTGACTGCATTACTGACGGGCACAGATTGACATCACTGATGGGCACAAATTGGCATCACTGAGGGGCACAGATTGGCATCACTGAGAAGCACAGATTGGCATCACCGATAGGTACCAACTGACATCACTGCTGGGCACTGTTGGGGCTGCACTGATAATCAGGGCACTTATGCTAAGTGCCCTGATTATCTGTACAGGTCCCTCCTATGAGGAGATGCTGCTGATCGGCTCTCCTTTCCTCACACTCTGTCAGTGTGAGACGAGGAGAGCCGATAAATGGCATTTCCATGTTTATTGTGACTGAACACAGCTGATTACATGGGTAAAGATCTGCGTCATTGGCTCTTTACTGAGGTGGGGTTGCGCCGTGTCCCATAGATGCGCGAGTGTGGTGAGACTAAGACAATGTCATATGATGTTGAATGAGAGAGGATCC
Source organism: Glandirana rugosa (assembly GCA_018402905.1). Taxonomy (NCBI): domain Eukaryota; kingdom Metazoa; phylum Chordata; class Amphibia; order Anura; family Ranidae; genus Glandirana; species Glandirana rugosa. The sequence continues at coordinate 503,457 of BLSH010318926.1, read as the reverse complement.
CGCCGGCCGTCTATACAGCGGACGGGAGGTAATTAAAAAGCCTGCAAAAGCAGCTGAATGATTGGGACATTCTGGCAGGTAAAACTTCTACATGTATTAATGACGTTATAGCTTTTTGTTAAAGCCTTCTCACATTCCTATTGGCACATGCTGGGTTGCCTCGTTGGCCAAAAGCAATGTGCAAGAGACATGAAGCGATTGGCAGGCTTTGACACTAGGGGGTTGATATTAAAGCTAGGGAGTGCAAAATCTGCTGCAGCTGTGCATGATAGCCAATTAGCTTCTAACTTCAGTTTGTTCAATTAAGCTTTAGCAAAAAAACTGGAAGCTGATTGGTTTCTACGCAGAGCTGCACCAGTTTTTGCGATCTCCAGTTTTAGTAAATCAACCCTTATGGGTTGATTTACTAAAGGCAAATAAGCTATTCCGTTTGCAATGCAATTTTTCCCATAGCTACTTTTTTTTCATTTCTCTAGCAAGTAATTGGGTATTCAATGCAAAGAGAATTTTCACTACATTCACTAAATTAAAGTGTTTGTAAAATCAGAAGGTTTTTTATCTTAATGCATTCTATGCATTAAGATAAAAAACCTTCTGTGTGTAGCAGTCCCCAGCCCCAGTGATGTCCACGAGTGCCTCAGCCATCCAGGACTTTGCCTCCCGATTGGCTAAGACACAGCAGCGGTGCTATTGGCTCCTGCTGCTGTCAATTAAAGTCAGTTAGCCAATCAGGAGAGAGGGGGCAGGGCCGAACCACGACTCCGTGTCTGAATGAACACATGAAGCTGTAAGCTGCTTGATGTGGGGGCACTTGACAGGAGGGAGGGACCAGAAGCGCCAGCGAGGAACCCGAGAAAAGGAGGATCTGGGCTGCTCTGTGAAAAACCACTGCACGCAGCAGGTAAGTATAACATGTTTGCTATTTTTAAAGAAAAACTAGGCTTTAGTATCGCTTTAAGGGATAATTTCCTTGTGAAGTGAACAGCCTATTTTCCAGCAATAAATCAATGAGAAAGATGAAGCTCTCTATGTCACATAGCTTCATCATTTGGCCATATCTCTAAGGTACTTAAAGCTGCTGCAGGTATGTGTAGACATGTCTATATGCCTGATCTTTATACCTGCAGGCAGTTTTTGTTTTCCTGGTGACAGTCTCTAATTCCTTCCAAATTCAATACAACTGTATTATAATTAGAGCCGGCATTCTATTTGCCACTGTTTTTAATGCAGGACATTACTTTTTTTGCGTTTTAAAATGCCTGACTTTACTACATGTACCTCCTGGTATCATGAATAATAAGAGAATAGCAGAACATAAGAGACAACAAGAGAGAAATCAGCCATTTTAATAAAAGTGTCCGTGTTTAGTTTATAAATATTTTAAGGATAGCTCACTCATTATTAAAGAATGACCTTTCATTTAAGAGATGTAATTTAGTGCACTCAACTCTTTAATGATACATGGAATACGTTGAGAACAGTGCTCTCTAGCAAGAGACACAGATGCCATTGACAGTGCATCTGCTACAAGCACAAAATTGGTGTTTTTACAATAATATAGTTAAAAAATGCAAATATAGTAAGGTAATGGTACAATATTTGCTCACTATCTATAAAGCAATTTAGCAGACTTTTGTTATCAGTGATTGGGTGCCATGGTTAGCATGTATGAATTTATGCTTAAAGCAGAACTGAAATGAAAAATAAAAGGAAAAACAATTAAACTAATTAACAGTAGGCTGGATGTATTATAAGATGTCCACATATTTTAGATCTAGTGAAGTAACATAGTCTTATGTAGTTACAGAATGATTAATATGTTGCACATCTTCGATATTTTGTTATTTTTTTGCTTTGTGATCAATTTTGAGTAGGTTCTGGTATTTGGTTTTATTGTATCAGATTAATTAGCTGAAGCTTGATTCCCCTGGTGTGAATCCTTCACGAGACACATATTATTATCCTCCTACCATACAATCTTTGTATGCAATCAGGCAGGCCCTTGCAATACATGGTTTTGGTAAATCTGAAGACAAAAATCTTCAGAAAATCTGATAATGTGCAGGGGTTCTAAAGCACCCAATGAAATGAAACCGTAAGAGGAGCAGATGGATCATCCATGTATTGGATACATTTATTTGGACTCTCAGAAGTTGAGTAGCTCCACTTTTGTTTTTTGTGCTATCATTTTCAGTGGGTCACAGACAACCCAGAGCCAACACCCTTTGGTTAGTGGAGTGGTTGGGGTTGTCTGCAGTACAAGTTAATTTGTGTCTTTTCTATCTGCCTTTAATTCAGCTTTAATAGTTGGAGCCAGCATGTAATGACCTTGGATTTTATAGACTTTATTAGACTATCCTTTTATTGAAAAAAATGCAGAAACTGCAAGGAGTTTCTAAATCTTTTATTTAGGTTTTATACTGAACTCATAAGTCCTATAAAGCAGAATGAGTAGTGCCTCTAGTAGCCACGTAGCCTACAACAGGACTTGTTCAAAATGTAGAACATGAGAAAATCAGTTGTGTTCAGAGTTTGTTGACTAGATCAACTCATGGTGGTTGATTTACCAAAGACAAGTAGGCTGTTCACTTTGCTAGGGAATTTTTACTTTACAAGGGGAATTTCCCTTAGCTTAATGGATGATGTAAACCTCTGATTTCTATCATCCAAACATGTAGAACCACAAACACTGTTGTTTTTTTTTCCCTTGTACTGTGCATTATTGGGTATTCTTTGCAAAGTGAATTTTCACCACATTTACTAATCTAAGGAAAATTTCTTTGTAAACTGAACAACCTATTTGCCTTTAGTAAATTACCCATGTATTAATTTGGGTGCATGAAAAAAAGGCCTTGCTGTAATTTACTGCCCTCTAAATGCCGATTCCTATTTTTTTATTCTATAACAACACATATAAAACCCATCCAAGAAGCATGTCATTCTTTAACATGTACTAAAATACATACTCTTGTAGCAAGTAATAGCCAGCAGGTTTCTGCAGAACCTTATGGCTTCTTGTTAGGCCTTTTATATCTAAGCACCAAATAGTAAATATAATTCCAGCTTGTAAAAGAAATTAATAATTGGCCAAAATGAGCATCATAAAGGTCACATATTCTAAAGCAAAAAGTATCAACCATCTCCAGGTACAAAATAGAGATGACGTTCAGGTTTTCTACAACCATGGGTTGACGGTGAATCCCCACAACCTTTAGGCTGTGTTCACACTATTGCGAATTGGAAAAAAAGGAACTCGAGTGGGGGCAGCAGGATTTTAACGGTACAGTCACTAGACTTTTACACAGACATAATTTAAAATATAGCATTTATTTAGTACAAAACAGACAGAAAGTCTAAAAAAAATATAGTTATTACAAAGACAATTCTCTATATGGACGAGCTTCCAGTGGATGAGGATGGATTGGCTCTGTCCTTTGCAACATAAAAGGTGCCTCTTGTCCTCACTGTGGTGTGTGGCCTGTGACTCTCAACATGTTTCACAGTGGTCCACTTCCTCAGGAGAGTATACAGGGCGACAAGAGAATTTTTTACACTGAGAATGATAACAAGAGTAAATATACATATACTGTATATATATATATATATATATATATATATATATATACACACACACAGTTGTGCTCATAAGTTTACATACCCTGGAAAATTGTATGATTTCTTGGCCATTTTTCAGAGAATATGAATTATAATACAAAAATATTTCTTTCACTCATGGTTAGTGTTTGGCTGAAGCCATTTATTATCAATCAACTATGTTTACTCTTTTTAATTTATAATGACAACAGAAACTACCCAAATGACCCCGATCAAAAGTTTACATACCCCAGTTCTTAATACCATGTATTGCCCCCTTTAACATCGATGACAGCTTGAAGTCTTTTGTGGTATTTGTGGATGAGGCTCTTTATCTTCTCAGATGGTAAAGCTGCCCATTCCTCTTGGCAAAAAGCCTCCAGTTCCTGCAAATTCTTGGGCTGTCTTGCATGAACTGCATGTTTGAGATCTTCCCAGAGTGGCTTATTGATATTGCGGTCAGGAGCCTGAGATGGCCACTCCAGAAACTTCACTTTATTCTGCTGTAGCCTATGACAAGTCAACTTGGCCTTGTGTTTTGGATCATTGTCATGCTGGAATGTCCAAGTACATCCCATGCACAGCTTCCTGGCTGATGAATGCAAATGTTCCTCCAGTATTTTTTGGTAACATACTGCATTTATCTTGCTATCAATTTTGACCAAATTTCCTGTGCCTTTGTAGCTCACACATCCCCAAAACATCAGCGATCCACCTCCGTGTTTCAGAGGCCTTGTTGACTCCTCTCTAAATGTAATGTTTATGGCTGTGGCCAAAAAGCTCAATTTTGGTATCATCACTTCAAATGACTTTGTGCCAGAAGCTTTGACTTGTCTCTGTGCTATTTGGCATATAAGCGGAATACTTTGTGGCATAGTAATGGCTCATTTCTGGTGACTCGACCATGCAGCCCATCTTTCTTCAAGTGCCTCCTTATTGTGCATCTTGAAACAGCCTCACCACATGTTTTCAGAGAGTCCTGTATTTCACCTGAAGTCATTTGTGGGTTTTTCGTTGTATCCCGAACAATTTTCCTGGCAGTTGTAGCTGAAACTTTAGTTGGTCTACCTGACTATGGTTTGGTTTAAACAGAACCCCTCATTTTCCGCTTCTTGATTAGAGTTTGAACACTGCTGATTGGCTTTCTCAGTTCCTTGGATATCTTTTTATATCCCTTTCCTGTTTTATACAGTTTAACTACCTTTTCCTGCAGATCCTTTGACAATTCTTTTGCTTTCCCCATGACTCAGAATCCAGAAACGTCAGTGCAGCAATGGATGAAAGATGCAAGGGTCTGTTAGGAGTCCAGAAACTCATTGACCTTTTATACACACACACTAATTACAAGCAAACAGATCAAAGGTGAGGATGATTACCTTTAAAAGCCATTCAAACCCCTTTGTGTCAACTTGTGTGCATGTTATCAGGCCAAAATCACCAGGGTATGTAACCTTTTGATCAGGGTCATTTGGGTAGTTTCTGTTGACATTATGATTAAAAAAGAGTAAACACAGTTCATTCATAATAAATGGCTTCAGCCAAACACTAACCAGGAATGCAAAATGTTTTTGAGTAAACACAGTTCATTCATAATAAATGGCTTCAGCCAAACACTAACCAGGAATGCAAAATGTTTTTGTCTCATCATTCATATTCTCTTAAAAATGGCGAAGAAATCATACATTCTGCCAGGGTATGTAAACTTATAAGCACACCTGTGTATATATATACATATATATATACACACACACACACGTCATACATCCAAAACATAAGACTTGAATAGTATGTACTACAAAGCATTATAGGTTACCAGTACATAGGGTATCTACCTTATGAGTTGATAACCCTGCAAGGAGGCATCAGGGTAAAAGTCATATCCCTGGGTGAGCATGGGAGCGCATAGTATAAACGAAGAGCCCTATATGGTGCAATATAATAATAATACAAGTGGAAGATGCTATCTATTAGAGTGGAGTTGTTAAAGTAGTAGTGGCCTTACCAGATATGCACTAATATAATTAATCTATACAAATCTCTATGGTATATGTTTTTCCTTTTTGTTCCTCTTTCTAGAAATAGATCAATTGAATTACAAGCCAGGGGTATAAACCTTTATCTGGCACTTTCTATGAGCCTAGCCTCTCAACACTTCTAATGCCAACCTAATATAATTCCTGCTGGTTATTGGACCCAAGCTATTTGGACATTAATCACTGGTCGGTTACCATGATGTAACACTATATTATACTACTAGCCTATTCTTATTGTCCTATTTTGAGATATGGTTCTTTTAACAACTCCACTCTCTCCCAGGGATATGACTGTTACCCTGATTCCTCCTTGCAGGTTCATCAACTCTTGAGGTAGAAAAATACTAGTCAAGTCTTATGTTTTGGATGTATTACCAGGTGTATATGTATATTGTGGCATGGGGCGGTTAGCTCTTGTGGTATATGCGTTTCAGTGAGTTTACTCCAGCCAGGATCTCTGTTTGAGGGCATGATAGCCCTTGTTTACTTAAAAGAAAGTTCAAGGAAAACAATAATCACAGGGTTTCTCACACAGGGGGTTGCACCATCAATAAACAAATGCAAATCTTCGAGCTCCTGGCTCATTAGCGTTCAGTAGCTATGCTTGTTATAATGACATCCTAGCCCTCCTGGCTTATAAGCAATCAATAGCTCTCCTGGCTATAAGGTTCTGTAGCCCTCCTGGCTTGTAAGCGATCAATAGCTTTCCTGGCTATAAGGTCCAGAAGCCCTCCTGGCTAAAGCAATATCCTACCCCTCCTGGCTTGTAAGTGATCCGCTGTGGCATGATCGCGGTCACACCTGCCTCCTCACAGATGTGGACGACCAGACTACCTACTGCAATCTTAGTCCCCTGGAGACCGCCTGTCTCCCCAGTCTATGTGACTTAGAGCCTTGGCCCTGACTACTCTTAACATGCCCCCCACCCAACTGGACAATTAGTGTCCTGGTAGGCCACAAAACCCAGACCCAGTACTGGGGATTTCATCCCCTCAGGATCTCTACAAAATCCCCGGGCTCCAGATCCCAGAGTGGACCTTAAACAACACTGAGAAAAATGAAAAGCCATTTTCCTCTTAAATGCACAATGCCTCTGGAGCCCCTCAACCTGCCAGGTTGAGAATCCTGGGCCATCCCTACCATCTATACCCTGGCAGGGCAATGCTCTGCCACAATATACAGTCAGGTCCATAAATATTGGGACATCAACACAATTCTAATCTTTTTGGCTCTATACACCACCACAATGGATTTGAAATGAAACAAACAAGATGTGTTTTAACGGTAGACTTTCAGCTTTAATTTAAGGGTATTTACATCCAAATCAGGGGAACAGTGTAGGAATTACAACAGTTTGTATATGTGCCTCCCACTTTTTAAGGTACCAAAAGTAATGGGACAATTGGCTTCTCAGCTGTTCCATGGCCAGGTGTGTGTTATTCCCTCATTATCTCATTTATAAGGAGCAGATAAAAGGTCCAGAGTTCATTTCAAGTGTGCTATTTGGATTTGGAATCTGTTGCTGTCAACTCTCAATATGAGATCCAAAGAGCTGTCACTATCAGTGAAGCAAGCCATCATTAGGCTGAAAAAACAAAACAAACCCATCAGAGAGATAGCAAAAACATTAGGTGTGGCCAAATCAACTGTTTGGAACATCCTTAAAAAGAAAGAAAGCAGCAGTGAGCTCAGCAACACCAAAAGACCCGGAAGACCATGGAAAACAACTGTGGTGGATGACCGAAGAATTCTTTCCCTGGTGAAGAAAACACCCTTCACAACAGTTGGCCAGATCAAGAACACTCTCCAGAAGGTAGGTGTATATATGTCAAAGTCAACAATCAAGAGAAGACTTCACCAGAGTGAATACAGAGGGTTCACCACAAGATGTAAACCATTGGTGAGCATCAAAAACAGGAAGGCCAGATTGGAGTTTGCCAAACAACATCTAAAAAAGCCTTCACAGTTCTGGAACAACATCCTATGGACAGATGAGACCAAGATCAATTTGTACCAGAGTGATGGGAAGAGAAGAGTATGGAGAAGGAAAGGAACTGCTCATGATCCAAAGCATACCACCTCATCAGTGAAGCATGGTGGTGGTAGTGTCATGGCGTGGGCAAGTATGGCTGCCAATGGAACTGGTTCTCTTGTATTTACTGATGATGTGACTGCTGACAAAAGCAGCAGGATGAATTCTGAAGTGTTTTGGGCAATATTATCTGCTCATACTCAGCCAAATGCTTCAGAACTCATTGGACGGCGCTTCACAGTGCAGATGGACAATGACCTGAAGCATACTGTGAAAGCAACCAAAGAGTTTTTTAAGGGAAAGAAGTGGAATGTTATGCAATGGCCAAGTCAATCACCTGACCTGAATCCGATTGAGCATGCATTTCACTTGCTGAAGACAAAACTGAAGGGAAAATGCACCAAGAACAAGCAGGAACTGAAGACAGTTGCAGTAGAGGCCTGGCAGAGTATCACCAGGGATGAAACCCAGCGTCTGGTGATGTCTATGCGTTCCAGACTTCAGGCTGTAAATGACCGCAAAGGATTTGCAACCAAGTATTAAAAAGTGAAAGTTTGATTTATGATTGTTAATCTGTCCCATTACTTTTGGTCCCTTAAAAAGAGGGAGGCACATATACAAATTGTTGTAATTCCTACACCGTTCACCTGATTTGGATGTAAATACCCTCAAATTAAAGCTGAAAGTCTGCAGTTAACGCACATCTTGTTCGTTTCATTTCAAATCCATTGTGGTGGTGTATAGAGCCAAAAAGATTAGAATTGTGTTGATGTCCCAATGTATATATATATATATGTATATTTACTCTTGTTATCATTCTCAGTAACAAATTCTCTTGTCGCCCTGTATACGCTCCTGAGGAAGTGGACCACTGTGAAACATGTTGAGAGCCACAGGCCGCACACCACAGTGAGGACAAGAGGCACCTTTTATGTTCCAAAGGACAGAGCCAATCCATCCTCATCCACTGGATATAGAGAACCTCTTTGTAATAACTATATGTTGTTTTTAGACTTTCTGTCTGTTGTGTACTAAATAAGTGCTATATTTTAAATGATGTTTGGGTAAAGTCTAGTGACGGTACTGTTAAAATCCCACTGCCCTCACTCGAGTTCCTTTTTTTCTGATTTATTAATAGGGATGAGGGTACCTATACTTAAACATATATAAAAATTATTCGCAATAGCAGGAGATTTTGACCGACTCTCTATGGAGCTGGGTCACATATCTCCACTGCGGCTCCGGCGCAAATTTGCACAGGGGCCCTGTGCGTCTTTTGGTCCATTTCAGGTCATTTCAAAAATTTGGGCTGAAATCAGACCTGAAACGGTGAACCAGGATGCATCATACCCTTGCTATGAGCTGTATGCGAGGATAGTGTGAATCCAGGCTTAATAAAGCACATAGCCTTTTTCTCAGTCTGCTGAGTCACAAGAGACAATTAATTGAAGTCATAGATAACACAGCCTCCTTTATATGAAAGGGTGCTCTCACAGCAGCCATATTGTTAGTGCATGTTGGGGAGAACTGGCAAATCTGTGTAGTGAGAGAGAGAAAGACGCTCATGGAGTACTCAGACCTTATGTCTGACTATAGTTTGCTAGGTCATATTTGAATAGCACGATTCACCCCCAGGCTTAAAGTGTAACTAAAGGCAAAACATGTTGTTACATTTTGGATAGATAGGAGAGAGATTAGAACACCTGTCAGCTTTTATCGCTGTCCATGCCCCTGTTAAGGATATTCACCCTCTCTGTTTGTCCTGTTTACCATTATCATTGAAAGTGAAAGTAAAAGAAAATCCCAAATTTTGGGTTGTCCCAAGAAAAGTAATAGAAGGGAAATCTTCCAATGGGGACAATAGTTCTGGTGACTTGGGGGTCCCCAGGGAATACCCTTAATTTGCAGGGATTTCCTCTCACTTCCTGTTTGGCTATGGGATAGGAAGTGAAGGGAAATCTCTGAAATGGGACACGGATGGGATGGCGGAAAAAAACAGGTCTTATAATCCTCCTGTACTCTATCCAAAATGGAAAAAAGTTCTATAGGTTTCCACTTTAAATTCGGTTTAATGCAAAGTTTGCAAATTTTCCAAAACTGTTAGTGAACCAAACCCAGGGGGTTCCCTAATACAGAACAGATTAAGAAAAGGTTAAGAGCTGTGGCATTTGATCACACCCAGGTCACAGCAGTTCTAATGACAGAAGGCCTTTTATTTGCCTAGCTCACTCTTTTAAATCAAATTCACTACTACTGTAATACATACAATGTACAATATCAGATAAAGAGCAATTGAATGATTTTATTCATTAAAGTGATTATAAACTTTATTTATTTTTTAATAAACATGTCATACTTACCTGCTTTGTGGAATGATTTTGCACAGAGCAGCCCCGATCCCTTCTGGGGTCCCCTGGCAACGCTCCTGTCTCCTCCTTTTTGGCACTTCTGGGGCTCGATCCTGAGCCTTGGCCCTGCCCTTGCTACCTTGTCAAAGGATTTGATTGACAGCAGCAGGAGCCAATTGCTCCCGCTGCTGCCTCTCTGTCCTATGAGGAGAGAGTGAGTGGAGACAGCCACTGTTCTCATGCACAGCTCCGGATCGAGATATGTAAGTATTTAGTGCACAGAAGGTTCTTTACCTTAATGCAGAGAATGCACCAAGGTATAACAAAAATGTAAGCCTTTAACCAATTTAACTGCACAGATGTACTTTCTGGACACATTAATCAAATAATCAAGAAAATGCAGCAAACACAACTGTATACAGTATGTAATAACAGTGAATTCTACTTTTATCTGACACTGTAATATTGCTGCTGTGTGTCAAAACCGTTGACACACCGCATGCAAGAATGAGCAAGAGCACCTCAAGAGGATTCCTATAGGGCTTTCTGCTTGTAGAAACTTTCCTTATTACAGTGAATTATGTCCCACTATATCATGTATATGACCTTTATTTTTCTGTGCAGCAGCAATCTATATATTATGCTTGGTAAATAATGACTACCATCAGGATGGAATATGCATGTGACATTATGCAACATGTATGCTAATAAGGTCAGCTACATACAATTTGATCACTATGGAAAAATAAAAACATCTAATGCAGAAATGATGACTTACATTTTATATGCTCTCAAGATGCTAAGATGTTACCCGATAAGATTCTGTAGCAGTATCTTCAAATACCAAAGTCAGAGGTAAAAACAAGTGAGTTTCTTCCTTTTCACAAGGAAAGTGCCAAATATTGAGATTGATTGAACTCTATGACACTTGACCTGCGGAAGATTTACTTTAACTGACAATTGCGCGGTCGCGCGACCCAGTACCCAAATAAAATTTATGTAATTTTTTTCCCCATAGATACAGATTTCTTTTGGTGCCATTTGATCATCTCTGCTTTTTAATTTTTTTGTGCTATAAACAAAAAAAGACCGACAATTTTGAAAAAAAACATTCTTTACTTTCTGTTATAAAACATATCCAATAAAAAAATTTAAAAAAGAAAAATTTCTTCATAAATTTTGGCTAATATGTATTCTGCTACATATTTTTGGTAAAAAAATATCCCAATAAGCATATATAGATTGGTTTGCGCTAAAGTTATAGCGTCTACAAACTATGTGATATTTTTATGTATATGTATTTTTTTTTTTTACTAGTAATGGTGTTGATCAGCGACTTATAGCAGGGCTGCGATATTGCAGTGGACACTTTGACACTAACTGACACTTCTGACACTTTTTGGGAACCAGTGGCACTAATACAATGATCAGTGCTAAAAATTTGCATTATACTAATGACACTGGCTGGTAAGAGGTTAACATCAGGGGCGATCAAAGGGTTAGCTGTGTGTCTAAACAAATAAGAAGATTGAGCCGGCAACTCTGTAGTCCATAGAGCGATAATAGTTGGTTACAAAAAGTGACGAGCAAAACAGCTGACGCGTTTCGGAAACAGCCTTAGTCGTAGCATAGTGAATATAAAAATGGCAATACATTTATACTTATATAAGCTCCACCCTAGAATCAATTTGCATTGTAAATTGAAGCAATTAACTGAGCAATTAAGAGGTTAATATTAAGGTGCCAAAATGCAGGAAAAGGATTGAGACAAAAGATATATATCACATGATATGTTTTAAAAGATATAAAATCACAGTGGAGTACTATACATGATCATCCTACACACACAAGGATCACAAAGAAAAAACATATCAATAATGATAAATCATAGAAGAAAAAAGAATCTGTATGCTGGTGCATGTAGCCCGTGTGTAAGGGTCCATATGGCATCGTAGTAAACCACTGTGTATAAGACAGGAGAGACAAAGGACTTCATACAACTTGTTTCAAGAAAAGTAAAAAATAATAGGTAGTTAGTGAAGACTAAAAATGTAGGAACAGACAGAGAAGCATAACTTAACTGTGTGCCTAGCCTGTGTTTTACTAAACTGTGTGAGGTGATTTTACTAGGGGAAGACATGGATCCTAGTTCCTGCTTCGCAGAGACACAGAAGGGCAGGGTCACAGCGGGATCAAGCCACTGTCAGTGCTCATTTGCGCCCCCTATCTGGAAGTGCAGGATCATGTACAGTATCTCACAAAACGGAGTACACCCCTCACATTTTTGTAAATATTTTATTATATCTTTTCATGTGACAACACTGAAGAGATGACACTTTGCTACAATGTAAAGTAGTGAGTGTACAGTTTGTATAACAGTGTACATTTGCTATCCCCTCAAAATAACTCAATACACAGCCATTAATGTCTAAACCACTGGCAACAAAAGTGAGTACAAGTGAAAATGTCCAAATTGGGCCCAAAGTGTCAATTTTTTGTGTGGCCACCATTATTTTCCAGCACTACCTTAACCCTCTTGGGTATGACGTTCACCAGAGCTTCACAGGTTACCACTGGAGTCCTCTTCCACTCCTCCATGACAACATCCTGGAGCTGGTAAATGTTAGAGAACTTGTGCTCCTCCACCTTCCGGTTGAGGATGCCCCACAGATGCTCAATAGGGTTTAGGTCTGGAGACATGCTTGGCCAGTCCATCACCTTTACCCTCAGCTTCTTCAGCAAGGCAGTGCTTGTAGAAAATAATTTGAGGCCTCTCATCGAAGAAACTTTTGCATGAATGACATCATTAGAAAATCTTTGAGGTTTATTCTTGATGACATAACATAAGCAAGACAAAACGCACGTAGTAACATATATGATAACATATGGTACGGCTTCAGATGTCAGTCAGGAGGAGGAAGAGTTCTGATAGGTATTCACATCACGTTTCCAAGAGTGTAGGCCTCCATCTCTTTCATTATCTCTCCCTGCCTTACCATTCAAAGTCCCAAATTCTTATACTGTTTGTAAAGCTGAGGCCAGCTCTTTACGAGAGTAACCCTCCTCTACACTTCTCTACATATGGTCTTAAGTCTATAGAAAGATGACTCCTCCTACCATTACTTCACCTACTAGCGTAAATCTCACAATAGAATTGCACATACAACAATTTTGCTTCTCTGTCAAAAGCACATTGAAATAACCTTTACATATAACTAACATAATACATTATATTTAATATATTTCATATATTTCATAGCCCGTTATTACTCAAAATAATATTAAAACTTCATAATTTCCAACAATTCCCCCTCAATGCACTATAACTATCAACAAAAGTGCATTCATTTTAAATAATACATTTCTCTGAAATATTTGCAAAACAATAAACAATAATAACATTTAGTATGTCAGATATTGTACAAAAGCATTTTCCCAATACTCTGAAATATTTTCTTGTGAAAAATTTAACTATTTCATTTCATTAAGAAACTATAAATTAATATATGCATTCATTAATTTTAATTTTTCCATCTAAATTATAAAATACTATCATCAAAGAATTCTTCCTTCAACTTCATAAATGTATTTAACTTTTTGTAAAACTCTTATAACTTTCTTGTTCAATATTTTTATTGAAAAAGCAAAAAGAAGCATTACAAAGCATATGTGCGTCATACCATGTAGTTTAACAAGAAAAGTGGTTAGATGGTTATATACTCTACGCACTCAGGCCCTGGGGCACTCCGCTGGGATCACACTGTGCCACAGGGGTGAGGGGCAGCTGTGGAAGCTAGAGCGCTTCAGTATATAAACATCAACATTTATACACATAGATAAAAGGAGCACAGACTAACTTTGAGAATTATACTTAACATACCCAGACTCAATCTTGGAAGTACTGGTTAAATTGGAAGAAACTATAAGCTAGAATGGTGAAATATCATAGAAATGTTAAGCTGAGTAATGGAGGGTAGACGAGATGGCATTGAATTGAGCAAAGCACTGAAAGAGAGGTAAGAAAAGGGAAGACAGAGAGGGGAAAAGTGAGCGAGAGAGGTAGAAAAGGGAACAGTGGCGGCTAGAATAGCTGGAGGTAAAGAAGGACAGGGTGGGTAGGACTAGCTTTCTGGGATCAGTGGCTCGTATGTCAAATAGGAGACTGAAATAATAAGTGGTGCCGGAGGTGGTTATGGCATCAGGAGATTCCTGTCAAAGTCAGGTGGTAGGCAATTTCTAACCCAGGGGTTCCAAATTTTCTCAAATTTGCGTATTCTATTGCTGTCTATGGCTTCCATTTTAGCATGTATAAAAGCCTTATTCATTCTGCCTCTGGTCTCAGCCACAACCAGCGCAGGGGATTTCCAAGCCTTGGCAATTGTCTGCTTAGCTGCGCTCGTGAGGAAGACTAACAGCTTAAACTGAGATGTAGTCAACTGGCTCGGTTTCAGGTTGAGTAGAGCAATCGATGGGTCAGAAGCTATACTTGTCTCTAAGGCTTTGGAGGCGATAAGGAAGATATTCTTCCAGAATTCCTTTGCTAAGGGACAGTCCCACCAGATGTGGTAAAATGTACCTGGCTCATTACAACTCTTATAACTTTAACTATATTATATAACTATAACTTATTAAATATAAGGAATACATAAATAATATCTTTGATATATCAAAAATTATATTGATCCATAATATAAATTATTAATTAATACATAAAATTCTTCCATTCCAGAAAATTTCAATAACCAAATAATTCTACAATATATGCTTTTATACATTATCCGTGACACTGTACATATAATAAGTAATCCATTCATCTGTTGATAAATAAAAATATAACTTTCCATAATTAATGTATCATATTCATTTATATATCAATGTAACTATCTATCTATGTATCTATCTATTCAACTATCCATGACCAGCAAGCAACTTTTTCTATTTCCCTTGTCAATGCAACCCTCTTCTCCCACTCTTCACACACTGATAGCAACACCGCAGGAGAAATGCTAGCACAGGCTTCCAGTATCCGTAGTTTCAGGTGCTGCACATCTCGTATCTTCACAGCATAGACAATTGCCTTCAGATGACCCCAAAGATAAAAGTCTAAGGGGGTCAGATCGGGAGACCTTGGGAGCCATTCAACTGGCTTGGTCGTCGTGGGCCAGTTGAATGGCCCCCAAGGTCTCCCGATCTGACCCCCTTAGACTTTTATCTTTGGGGTCATCTGAAGGCAATTGTCTATGCTGTGAAAATACGAGATGTGCAGCACCTGAAACTACGGATACTGGAAGCCTGTGCTAGCATTTCTCCTGCGGTGTTGCTATCAGTGTGTGAAGAGTGGGAGAAGAGGGTTGCATTGACAATCCAACACAATGGGCAGCACATTGAACACATTTTATAAGTGGTCAGAAACTTGTAAATAACTCATGAAAGAATAAAGTTACATTAAAACCAAGCACACCATTGTTTTTCTTGTGAAATTCTAAATAAGTTTGATGTGTCACATGACCCTCTTCCTATTGAAAAAACAAAAGTTGGATTCAAAATGGCCGACTTCAAAATGGCCGCCATGGTCACAACCCATCTTGAAAAGTTTCCCCCCTCACATATACTAATGTGCCACAAACAGAAAGTTAATATCACCAACCATTCCCATTTTATTAAGGTGTATCCATATAAATGGCCCACCCTGTAGATTGCCAAGTCCATCAGTAATATGTATTTTTATAATATATATTTACTCTTTTCTTATGAATTTTTTTATACACAAATAAAACAAAATTCAGAAACTTGATGACAAAAGTGCTCTAAAATGAGTATTTCAGAATTTCTTTCATTAGCTTAAACCAAAAAAAAGAAAGAAAATCAATCTGGTATCTGGATATGCAAAAATAATATCTAAATTTAAAAATAACTCTATTCATTATTATGTTTACAATCATTTTTTTATATAAATCAGTCATATAGTATGCATAGATTACACCACCATATAACAAGCAGCGCTATAAATATGTGATGCATGAATTAAATCCAACATGGGATTAGCTGTCCGTTTGGCACAGTTCATAGGAGTGAAAAACCATATGTCCTTATAGAGTTACTGCTGTTTATCAAGCACTGTCCCAAATAATCAGTTCGCCATCTTCACCACACCACGTGACATTCGGGGTTACCCCCTATGTGGAGAGACTCACCGGATAAAAATCAGATCATGGCCTGTTAGGACAAATCATGCTACTCAATCTTCACACTGCTTGGCTGCAGATCTTATTCATCCAAAAGCCCAGTGTGGCATTACCAGTAACCTCTACTGGAGATCCAGACTGGCCAGACTGGACTGTGGCTCTATCTGCTCAGCTGCTGGCTGAGAAGAAACATGATTAGTTAATGTTATCACTCAGCCACAAGTTCTTATCTTTATTCAGCAGTTCTGACCAGTCTCTACACATAGGGGGTAACCCTGAATGTCACGTGGTGTGGTGAAGGTGGCGAACTGATTATTTGGGACAGTGCTTGATAAACAGCAGTAATTCTATAAGGACATATGGTTTTTCACTCCTATCAACTGTGCCAAACGGACAGCTAATCCCATGTTGGATTTAATTCATGCATCACATATTTATAGCGCTGCTTGTTATATGGTGGTATTATCTATGCATACTATATGACTGATTTATATGTTTTTCTGTTTATTTATAGCAGCAGCTTTTAATCACAACATTTAGTTTTAGTTCATATACTGTAGATTGGCATACCAGGAGCGCTGATCAGGATACACATTTGGGGGTAACCCTTTGGGGTTGACGAACGGTCCTCATAATCATAATATTTTTTTTATCTCCACTATTAAAGGTTAATAATTTTAACTAAGATAAAATTTCATAGACCCCCTCTTTATCCTGCGACTAAATTAAATCTTATAAAATAATTTCATCAGATTCTTGTTTTTTTACCTTTTTTTACACTAATTTAGCTTTTAATTTTTTTCTCTCTATATTCTTATTTCTAAAAGAAATTTGATCAAGTTGGAATTAAGATTATTTTTAAAACTAACATCTGATTGTAGAACAATCATATGGCTTCTCCCAGCTAATTTATAGTTTTCACACACAGTTTGAAGATGATTTTAGAAAACTGCTATGGCTTCTCCCGCTAATTTATACTTTTCACACACAGATTGAAGATGATTGTAGAACAGTGATATGGCTTCTTCCGGCTAATTTATACTTTTCACACACAGTTTGAAGATGATTGTAGAACAGTGATATGGCTTCTCCCGGCTAATTTTTACTTTTCACACACAGTTTGAAGATGATTGTAGAACAGTGATATGACTTCTCCCGGCTAATTTAGACTTTTCACACACAGTTTGAAGATGATTTTAGAACACTGCTATGGCTTCTCCCGCTAATTTATACTTTTCACACACAGTTTGAAGATGGTCCACATCCACCTCCATTTTTGATTTTTTTTTTATGTGATTTTAGTTTTAAAATGCTTTTAAGTTATTTCCCTGTCCCCATTTCTTTGTAGGGCACTTATCCGACCCTTACCCCCATTTTCCTTCCTTTTGCAGACCTCTAGGACTTTCCAGGACTTTGTTACAGCAATTTTCAAAACTTTTATCAAATTACCAGAACCCCGGACCCGAACCCGGACTTTTTTTGAAAAGTCCGGGTCCGGGTCCCGGACACCTAAAAGTTCGGTACGGACCCGAACTTTACAGTTCGGGTTCACTCAACTCTAGTTACCACACATTGTACAATTGTTGCACAATCAGTAACAATCTTGTTTTTATTTCTTTTAACTTTTTTTTATAAAATGTTTTTTATCGGATTTTCATTGTACATCTGCTAAAAATCATGTACACTGCTGTTCAATATGACTTTTCTGATTATAACAAAGACAAATAATTTGTTAAGAGAACAATCTCGTGAAACTCACAGATTGGGTTCCCCCATAAACTGTGATTGGCAAATTCCCTGAGAAAATCCTTTCCCAACCATCATCTTTACTTTTACCGGAAATACCCATTGCAAATACTTTTGAACAAAATTTTTAACAATTTGACTTTTTAGAAATTTTCAAAACGTTCATATTTTAATATTTCTAGGGTAGTTTTAGTAAAATGACTACCTTTAATTTTAATTGCCAAATTCAAATTTAAAATTTTTCGTAAACATTGTTCAACCATTAACTTATTATTTCCTGCAACCATATCTTGTAGTAATTTTTCTATTATACACTAAACATGTTCTTTTCCATTATGTAATTCACATACAGTTCTTATCCCAAGCTAAATATATATTTTTTAAAACTTTGTTCTGTCCCTTGTTTGTTGACTGTAAGGGCTTTAAATATTCATAACAATAATTTAAATGCAGTATTAAACTTAATTATTTCCTTGTTCAACTTATTCACGTTCTGGCTTGTTCAATTAACCCACTGCATGTCCATATGGCATATTTTGATTGTATAATTTCTCCCGATATTACAGGGACTAGTATTTACTCCTGAGGTTAACCCATTATCTTGCTTAACCACTTCAGCCCCGGAAGGTTTTGCAGCTTTAGGACCAGAGCACTTTTTGCGATTCGGCACTGCGTCGCTTTAACTGACAATTGCGCGGTCGTGCGACGTTGACCCAATTGGAGTCCTCATTTATGATCAGGGACATTATAGCCCTCTTTAATATGTTAGTTTTATACGGTATACCTGTACGTCACCCAATTAACTTGTTCGGTCTTGCACTTATTCAACTTGTTCCTTTATTAATTCAAATTATGACGTAAATTTAATAACAATACTTATAAATTTCGGGAATGTCAGTTGTTTGTTCCCTGTCTTGTTTCAAAATTTTTTATATATAAATCGAACCCTATTCTTGACATACACTTAATGTATTACCTTTTCTTGTACAAATCACATATTATCTTTTTAATGATGTTCTATACCAACGTCCTTTATTATTCAATTA
>BLSH010318926.1:467759-484463 GCA_018402905.1 Glandirana rugosa | reverse complement strand
GGAGCTAGGGGTTAACTGTGTTCCCTGGGTGTGTTCTTACTGTGGGGGGGTTGGGCTAACATGGGCATGAGAGATCTAACTGATCCCAGTGACAGGGATCAGTAGATCTCTCATGCCCCACTGACAGGGCGGGGAACCGCCGTGTTTACATCGGCGGTTCCCCTTCTTTTCCCTGTAGCCGCTCATCGCGGCTCGCCGGCGGACATCGGGTCCGCCCGAGCCGCGGGCACACTCCTCAGGAGTGCGGCGGGTGCGCGCGGCGCGCGCGCGCGCGCCCCCTGGTGGCCAAAATGCAAATCGCCGTATATTTACGGCGATTCGCGCCCAGCTCTCCGACTGCCGCCGTGAAAAGACGGCGCGCGGTCGGGAAGCAGTTAAAACAAACACTCACCCTTGTTTAAAATGATAGTTCTTATGCGCGCTTAAAAAAACAAGAGATGAGCAGTCCTTTTGATTGAGATTGCTTTTGTCTTCTGTTGACCTGTTGTCTTTTCTGTCATTCTGTGTGTGTTATTCTTTCTTTGAAGAATGTGTCCTGTAATTTCTTCTGCAAAGCCTTTGTTTTTCAGTTTTTTTTAAGTAGCTTTTGCCTGTTCTTTCTTTGCCTTTGTACTTCCATCCTTGGTTTCCAAACTTCGACTTTCAAACTAGCTCACCCAAAGAGAACTTTCTGCTTGCGTACCTTCAATGGGGGCTTTTAAGAATAACGTGAAGCCAAGTCCCTTTTAAAACCTTTATCCATGGGTTTCCAGCCCGAACAATCCTGTGCGAGATCCCCTCACACTTATATCTTCCAGACTCCTTGTGCTGTTTCTTTTCTTCGGGACTCTCCTTAGCAGAAACTCCACATTCGTGACATCACACTCTTGAAGCAAACCATCCAGATGGCCATTTCAATCTTCTGCAGACACCGGGTCTTTTTTTTCTCTAGGTGAGGAAAAACAGACATGAAAAACTCACCCATATAGGTAACAAGATTGTAAACTGTCGTCAAGATTATTCAATCTTCGTGCAGGTCCGCATTCTTCCACCATGATGTAGAAAATAATTTGAGGCTTCTCATCGAAGAAACTTTTGCATGAACGACATCATTAGAAAATCTTTGAGGTTTATTCTTCATGACATAATATAAGCAAGACAGAACTCACGTAGTAACACATATGATAACATATGGTATGGCTTCAGATGTCAGTCAGGAGGAGGAAGAGTTCTGACAGGTGTTCACATCACGTTTCCAAGAGTGTAGACCTCCATCTCTTTCATTATCTCTCCCTGCCTTACCATTCAAAGTACCAAATTCTTATACTGTTTGTAAAGCTGAGGTCCGCTCTTCACGGGAGTAACCCTCCTCTACACTTCTCTACAAATGGTCTTAAGTCTATAGAAACACGACTCCTCCTACCATTACTTCACATACTAGCGTAAATCTCATAATAGAATTGCACATACAACAGTTGTGCTTCTCTGTCAAAAGGACATTGAAATAACCTTTACATATAACTAACATATTACATTATATTTCATATATTTCAGAGCCTGTTATTACTCAAAATAATATTAAAACTTCATAATTTCCAACAGTGCTCATCTTGAAGGTGTGTTTAGGGTTGTTATCATGTTGGAATACTACCCTGTGGCCCAATCTCTGAAGGGAGGGGATCATGCTCTGCTTCCCTGAATGAACTGTAGCTCCCCAGTGCCAGTAGCATTCATGCAGCCCCAGACCATGACACTCCCACCACCATGCTTGACTGTAGGCAAGACACACTTGTCTTTGTACTCCTCTCCTGGTTGCCGCCACACACGCTTGACACCATCTGAACCAAATAAGTTTATCTTGGTTCCAGTAATCCATGTCCTTAGCCTGCTTGTCTTCAGCAAACTGTTTGCTGGCTTTCTTGTGCACCATCTTTAGAAGAGGCATCCTTCTGGGACAACAGCCATGCAGACCAATTTGATGCAGTGTGCGGTGTATGGTCTGAGCACTGACAGGCTTACCCCCCACCCCTTCAACCTCTACAGCAATGCTGGCAGCACTCATACGTCTATTTCCCAAAGACAGCCTCTGGATATGACGGTGAGCATGTGCACTCAACTTCTTTGGTCGACCATGGTGAGGCCTATTCTGAGTTGAACCTGTCCTGTTAAACTGCTGTATGATCTTGGTCACCGTGCTGCAGCTCAGTTTCAGGGTCTTGGCAATCTTCTTATAGCCAAGGCCATCTTTATGTAGAGCAACAATTCTTTTTTTCAGATCCCCAGAGAGTTTTTTGCCATGAGGTGCCATGTTGAACTTCCAGTGACCAGTATGAGAGAGTGAGAGTGATAACACCAAATTTAACATGCCTGCTCCCCATTCACACGTGATACCTTGTAACACTAACTAACACCGGGGAGGGAAAATGGCTAATGGGGCCCAATTTGGACATTTTCACTTAGGGCTGTACTCACTTTTGTTGCCAGTGGTTTAGACATTAATGGCTGTGTGTTGAGTTATTTTGAGGGAACCACAAATTTACACTGTTATACAAGCTGTAAACTCACTACTTTACATTGTAGCAAAGTGTCATATTCAAGTGAATATGGCCGTACCACAATCACTCTGCAAGCACATGCAATGCATGTGGTTGCAGTGCAACAGTGTGGGCTTTGAGGTGTTAAAACAGGCAGTGAAGTGGCACCGTAATGCCACTTCATCACCTGTCAAACACCCTCTGAAAAGCCATCCACTGTGAATTGCCCTACAGAGGGCTTCCTACATTTTCAACAAGCCCTAACTGTAATATATAGTATCAGCATTGCAGCAATAATACAGCAATATCTCCTCTCTGCTAAAGAAAATGTCTGAGATTATCAGCTCCACAATGAGTTTTTGCTGCATCTGCTCAAATCTTTAGTATTAAAGGCTAAGTTCACTTTTGGGAGCATGTTACACATTATACCCATGTTTAGGGTGTAACAGGTAACAGGCACCAGCAGTCCTGCCCACGTTGATCCTCCCCTGTGACAGTGCAAGGGGTTTTTCTCCCCGCATCCGCTATCACAATATGAACACATGTGCAGCCGCGTCATTCATTCACAGATCTCTGTAGATGAATGAACTACAACTACCGCCTCCCATTGCGGCAGATGGCTTGTAGTTCTCAATGAACGGCAAGGGTGCTGGGGAGCGCTCTCATAGTTTATTGATCTTCCTGCTCTTCAGTAATTGTCTGCTCATATGGGAGCTAAGGACAGACAGCAATACTAAGAGTCTGCAGGAGCCTGGCATTGCACCTGAGATCTACCGATCATGAGTGCAGTGATTTTCAGGCTCATGTGGGGAAAAAATAATAAATGCACATTTTTTTTTCTGCAGAAATTTGTACATTTCCTATTTTTTCCAAAAAGTGACTTATCCTTTAAAGTTATGCTAATCCTACTTTTTTCTTTATTTTAGTTCAGGAAGTCCACACTTACCATACATAAGTACATATAATGTATAGTCTGTCTCTACGAATATCCACCCTTCTTATCTGCGCAGCCACTCCCAGAATAGTTGCCCCTGCCTCACTGTTTTTGGGAGTCTCTTTTGCCTAGCCAGCTGTAATGGAGACGTCCACGAATGCACATTCCATGCTGGAGCTGTGTACATCTATTGAAACACATCGCCTGGCAAATCACGCCCCTGTTTCCTCCTTCCAGCTCCTGAAAGACCACTGAAAAAGCAGGACAGCAGGTAAATGTTTGGGTTGAGGTGAATTGTAAATGTACTGGGGCATTTTTTACCTAACGTTGTGAATACATTAAGGTAAAAATGTTTTTCCTTTAGTAATACTTTCCTGACACAGCATGACAGCATGTACGTATGGGTAGGCTCTGCCCCCTGCCTCTTTTCCAGGACCAGTTACACTTTAAAAGCAGGTCTCCTCCCCCTGGGCCTCATTCTCCTTCTTTTCTTCACTGCTCAGCCAGTTATACTACTGCTAATGAGGAGATTTTTTTTCCCCTTACTTGGCCCAATTCTTCCGGTCCAACCGCGCAGGTTCAGCCTCTCCTGTGGCGATGTTCCCCGCTGTACAAGTTGTAAATCTTCCTTTATGGGGAGGCCACGGACCCCATAGTCCAGGTACTGGGGGGTGCAGGTGGCTGGTCTCTAGGAATGGCTTCTTCATCATGTCTCTGGGGCAGTCAAGTACCCAAGCCATCAGGTGAGACGGCAGGTTGGCATTAGACCTAGCAGATGGGGGTATACAAACTTCGGGAGACCCATGTTCCTGCAAGTACTATCACTTGGCTGTTCAGGAGTTTCACTACGAGTTCATTTGACAGCCTTTGGCCTTGCCACATACTCAGGGAAATTTCAGGACATGACCTCCAGTAGTGGCTGTCTTGTAAAGCAAAGACTACAGGTATTCTTTTGTTCGGGCACAGCCTGTTGGCTCAAATTTCTCTAGGCCTGGCAAAGGCTAGTTCAGACAATAATCAAACTTGGAGGAGTCATTATTGGAAGAAGACCAACTAATCTCATTTCAGTAATGACATTCCTGGAAACAGTCGGGAGAACCGTAGACCCTTAGGGAAAGCAACAGTGTTAGTATTTCACTTGAACAAGCCAGAGCTCTTTCCAAGCTGTGGCATCCCATGGTTTCAAAAGGCCAGAGAAGAAGTGTATAATAATCCTTGTGGTCTGAGGTTTCACTGGAAGGTTGAGAACTTTATTAACAGGTTTGGTAATACTGGAAGGCTTGCTTGCGGCACCAGGGCAAGTGACTCCACAGGGGAGAACTTGATGGTGGCCAAGCCAGTTAAATCTTTTTCAGCTACCTGGCATATCAATCTATTTATCGTGTAGTCATGCCAAGGAAGGAGAAGGTGTCTGTCACGTACCTGGTAGTTGAGTCTGGCTTATGCGGGGGGAAACCTCTCTTACGGCCCCGGTTCAAGAACCCCTGATAGTGCAGACAGGGAGCTCTGGAGCACAGGGGAGCATGAGGGCTGGACAAGTCTCTGATGGCTGGTATAGGTCCGCTGAAGCTCATGCAGGCAGAAGGATAGTGGTGCAGGCCGGGTCAGTAACTGGCTGGCGGTGAAGTACAGAGGGATCGGGCAAACGGGTAGTTGGGTGCAAACTGGGTCAGCATCGTGCAGGTGGCTGAAGTACAAAAGGGTCAGGCAGAAGAATAGTTGTAGACAGGCCGGGCTCAGGGCAGGCAGATAGCAGCAAAGTCCAAAGGGAGGCCGGGGTCACAGGAACAGGAAGTCTCTCAGAAACAAATGCTGGGGGTCACTGGTGCAGGAACGCTGTAGAACGGACAGCACTGGCTGCAGGGGGCTGTCCACTTAAATGGCCACTTTGGCGCCATTGCCGGCGCACACACGGGCGCACAGGTGCGTGCAAACGCGGACAGCGTGCGCACACACTACGTGCACCCACGCACGGGCATGACAGCGACCAAGGATGATTCTTTACATTGCCCCACCAAGGGGCAGCCCCCAAATGCCAACCAGGCTCTCTTGGCTGGATTGTTCCTCCTAAAAGTCTTAATAAGTTCTTGGGCATGTAGATTGCTTTCTGGTTCCCAAGAGTATTCTTTGGGCCCATATTCTTTCCACTTTACAAGGAACTGAGTGGCACCTGCAATTGAGGAGGGTCTCCCCCTCGAACTCCTCCTCTCCATCCACCAAGACTGCTAAGGATCCTTAGTAACTGGTTTGAGGAGGTGTACATGGAATATGTAGAGTTAGGTCTGCAGTACACAAGGAGCCTTGTCGGGGCCTGCAGCTTACGCATACACTTGCAAATGTGTGTAACCAATCCCCTGCCTTTTAAACGCTACTGTTAGACAGGTGAATTCGGTTGGTGGCAGACTGGTGGTAAGTTGAGCTTGGATTTCTCTCTTTTTTGTCTGTACTTGTCTTTCCATAGCTCCTTGCTGCAATAGCCAGTTATAGGTGGGGGACAGTGACCTTGTTTTGTATTGTAACCAGTTCAGGTAACACACTAGCACCGCAACCGCCATTGGGCCATGGCTGGGTGTCTGGTCTGGTCCTGTATCTTTAAGGAGGGTTGGGCTCCTCCAGTCACCTGTCCTTCATCTATCCATTAAATTGTATGTGCTTCCATTGTGGAGCCTCTTATATATAGAGTTAGGTCTGCAGTACACAGGGAGCCTTGTCGGGGCCTGCAGCTTATGCATACACTTGCAAATGTGTGTAACCAATCCCCTGCCTTTTAAACGCTACTGTTAGACCGGTGAATTCGGTTGGTGGCAGACTGGTGGTAAGTTGAGCTTGGATTTCTCTGTTTTGTGTCTGTACTTGCCTTTCCATTGCTCCTTGCTGCAATAGCCAGTTATAGGTGGGGGACAGTCACCTTGTTTTGTATTGTAACCACTTCAGGTAACACACTAGCACCACAACCACCATTGGGCCACGGCTGGGTGTCTGGTCTGGTCCTGTATCTTTAAGGAAGGTTGGGCTCCTCCAGTCACCTGTCCTTCATCTATCCATTAAATTGTATGTGCTTCCATTGTGGAGCCTCTTATATATAGAGTTTGGTCTGCAGTACACAAGGAGCCTTGTCGGGGCCTGCAGCTTACGCATACACTTGCAAATGTGTGTAACCAATCCCCTGCCTTTTAAACGCTACTGTTAGACAGGTGAATTCGGTTGGTGGCAGACTGGTGGTAAGTTGAGCCTGGACTTCTCTGTTTTTTGTCTGTACTTGCCTTTCCATAGCTCCTTAGTAACTGGTTTGAGGAGGTGTACATGGAATACAGGATGAATCCGGAGTGAGGGCGGAAGATCAAGCTCGTAGGCCACATTATTGATCTTCCTCTTCACCAGGAGAGGCCCTATGTACCTTTGTCCTAATTTCTTGGATGGACATGATAGTCTTAAGTTTTCGGTTGCCAACCAGACCCGGTTGCTAAGTGTATGCATAAGCTGCAGTTCTCCTCATCTTCCCCTGTCAAATGTCCTTTTGTTGTGCTCCTGGGTCTGAGAGAGAGTTTCCTGCAGCAGTTTGTTGTTATTTTCCAGGAATTGGGTAATCTCCTGTGTGGCAGGAATCACACTCTCAGGTAGCAAGTTGGGCAGGAATGTAGGGTGGTAGCCGAGATTCACCAAGAACGGAGATTGCATGGTAGCAGAGTGGACAGAATTGTTGTAGGCGAACTCGGCTAACGGCAGCAAGGAGATCCAGTCACCCTGGGAGTACGAGGAGTAGCAACGGAGGTATTGCTCGAGGGTCTGGTTGGTTCTCTCTGTTTGGCCATTGGACTGAGCGTGGTAGGCTGATGAAAAGGCTAATTATATTCCCAAGATAGAACACAGGGACCTCCAGACCCGGGATGTGAACTGCACTCCTCTGTCAGATACAATGTTTTTTGGAATGCCGTGTAGGTGAACAACTTCCTTGATGAATACTTTGGCTGTTTCTGTTGCTGAGGGGGTGCCCTTCATCGGGATGAAGTGCACCATTTTTGTGAGGCGGTCAACCAGCATGAATATTGTAGTGAACCCTGCAGATGGGGGCAATTCTACTTTGAGGCCCATAGAAATTTTGGACCATGGATGCTTGGGAATGGGTAGCGGGTTAAGGAGGCCCCAAGCCTTGGTCCTTTCAGACTTGTTTTGAGCACAAGTAGGGCAGGCATCCACGTAACTTCTGCAATCCTCATTCATGTGGGGCCACCAAAAAGTGCGGGAAAGCAACTCTGCCATCTTGTGGTTGCTGAAGTGCCCAGCTAGTTGATGGTCGTGGCAGAGTTCCAAGGTGGTCAAATGAAGCTCTTCAGGCACAAAAATCTGGGTACCCAACCACCATAACCCGCTCTTCACAGAAAGTCCGGAGTCAGCGCGTACAGTGGAGCCGGCTAAAGTTTGCCTGATCCGGGTTAGGAAGTCCTCCTGGACCAATAAGAAGCTGTGGGCAGGTAAGATAGTATCTGGAGGGGATACCTCCCCAATCTCATGGAACATCCTGGACAGAGCATCTGGCTTAACGTTCTTGGACCCAGGTCAGTATGTGATGTGAAGCTGAAACCTAGAAAAGAACAAGGCCCAACGGGCCCGATGAGGTTTGAGTCTTTTAGCAGTCCTTAAATACTCTAAATTTTTGTGGTCCGTAAAGGCCATAACAGGAGGGACTGCCCATTCTAGGAGGTACCACCACTCTTCCACGGCGGACTTGATGGCCAAGGGTTCTCTGTCCCCCACGTCGTAGTTTCTCTCGGGGGGAGAATAATGACTGAATCCCAAGAAGGAAATGTCTGCACATTCGAAGGCACACTTCTCTGCCTTTGCATACAGGCCATGTTGCTGAAGGCGGCTAAGTACACGCTTAATGTGCCTGTGATGTTCCTCTAAGGAGGGGAAGAAAATGAGGATGTTATCCAGATAGACCACTACGAATAGATCAAGATTGTCCCTGAAAACATCATTGATCAGATGCTGGAACGTGGCCGGGGCGTTACAAAGCCCGAAGGGCATGACCAAATATTCAAAATGGCCAAACCGAGTCTGAAAGGCCCCATGAAGATCCAATTTGGTGAATACTGCTGCAGAGCTGAGTCATTGAAACAACTCAGGAACCAGGGGCAAAGAGTACCGGTTCTTGACCGTGATCTTTTTGAGATCCCGGTATTCGATACATGGCCTGAGGGTATGGTCCTTTTTTCTACAAAAAAGATCCCAGCTCCTGCAGGGAACGTAGAGGGCCGGATGAAGCCCTTTTGCTTATTTTCCTCAAGGTAGGTTTTGAGAGCCACTAGTTCCACTTCTGAGAGAGGAAATATTCTGCCAAAAGGAACCTTGGCTCCTGGTAACAAGTCAATTGGGCAGTCGTATGGGCTGTGTGGAGGTAGGGTATCTGCCCTCTTCTTACTGAAGACATCCAGGAAGTCGTGGTATACTTCAGAGACAGCAAGACGGGTTTCCTGGTCCAGATCAGGACTGAGACAGAGAACAGCTGGTGATGTCCCTTGGGGCGACTGGAGACAGTGACTTAGACAGTAAGGGGATAAGAACTGAACTTCTCCTGTGTTCCAGTTAATTTGAGGACTGTGGATCTGGAGCCATGGGAGGTCAAGGATAACTGGAAACAGTGGAGACGCAATAGCGTGCAACAGTAGGAATTCCATATGGCCTTCGGCCGTCCGGACAGGCAGGGGAAAGGTCTCGTGAGTCACTGTACCGGACTTGATAATTCACCCATCTGGTGTTCCTTGGGATGGAGAGGAATCTGGTGCTGGGTGGCAAAGGAAAGATCTATAAAACAACTACAGGCCCCAAAGTCCAGGATGGCTGGAACTTGAATACTCCAGCAGGGAAGCTGTAGAGAGAATAAGGTGAGACTTGAGGCTTGGTAGGGTTAGCACTTCCCCTGAAGCTGAAGTTGGACACTTACTGGCTTTAGCAGGGCAGTTTTTCACTAGATGCCCTGAACCCCCACAGTAGAGGCATAAGTTGAGAGTCATGCGTCTCTGTCTTTCTTCAGACGAGAGAGATGGCTGGAGGAGCCCAATTTGCATTGGCTCGGGGTGGTCTTGTGGAGAGGCGGAGGAGGTTGTTGTGGCCGGGCTTGGTCCCGGGTAACTGGGCACTTGGGGCAGCATCCAGGTGGGCCGCAGGGACCCTGTGGCCCTCTCTGCCCTGCGTACCCGCAGGTGGAGGTCGATTTGAATTGCCAAATTGATTAAGGCGTCCAGGGTGTGCGGAACCCCGACGCGCGCCAGCTCATCCTTGAGCGGCTCGGAGAGCCCCAGCCTGAATTGGTAGCAGAGAGCGGCATCATTCCATGCTTTGTCGGCGCTCCAGTGCCTAAATTAAGACACATATTCCTCAGCAGTATGGCGACCTTGTTGGAGAGCATGAAGTACCACTTCTGCAGTGGCAGCCTGGTGGGGGTCCTTGTATAATTGGGCCATGGTGTGGAAAAACCAGTCCAAACTGGTGGTCTCTGGGGCTTTCAGCTCCAGCAGGCAGTGGGCCTAGGCTTGAGGCTCATCCAGGAGAAGAGAGATCACCAGGTCCACTTTGGTGGCCTCCAAAGAGAACGTGCGGGGCTGCAGAGCAAAATACAACTCGCAAGAGTTGCAAAACGCCCGGAACTTCCTGCGGTCACACGCAAACCGCTCGGGCATGGGCACCTTAAGCTCCGTAGGCAGAGTCACTATAGTGCAAGGGGGTGTTTGGCCGGTACTGGTGGAGATTGGGGATGCCAGGTCCCGGAATTGATCCTCCAAGCAGGTATATCCCTCCTGCACGTTTTTCACAGCTTGGGGTAAGCCAGCCAGGTGAGCACATAATTCCTCCATGGGAGAGGGCCCCGGCGCAGACTCAGACATGGCTGTCTGTTGCTGTCACGTACCTGGTGGTTGAGTCTGGCTTATGCGGGGGCAACCTCTCTTACAGCCCTGGTTCAAGAACCCCTGATAGTGCAGACAGGGAGCTCTGGAGCACAGGCGAGCACGAGGGCTAGACAAGTCTCTGATGGCTGGTATAGGTCCACTGAAGCTCGTGCAGGCAGAAGGATAGTGGTGCTGGCCAGGTCGGCAATGTGCAGGTGGCTGAAGTACAAAGGGGTCCGGCAGAAGAATAGTCGTAGACAGGCCGGGGTCAGGGTAGGCAATAGCAGCAACGTCTAAAGGGAAGCTGGGGTCACAGGAAGTCTCTCAGAAACAAACGCTGGGGGTCACTGGTGCAGGAACGCTGTAGAATGGACAGCACTGGCTGCAGGGTGCTGTCCGCTTAAATGACCGCTTTGGCGCCATTGTCGGCGCACACGCTCACGTGCACAGATGCACGCAAACACGCACAGACGCGCGCACACACTACGTGCACCCACGCACAGGCATGCCAGTGACCAAGGATGATTCCTTACAGTGTCCAAGATCAGAGTTACAATGGTGTGTGGAAGTGTGCTGGAGTCGCAGCAAATAGAGCCTCAACTATGCTCTAAACAGCCAGCAGGATAGTAAAATCTTATCTTCGCTGTCAAGAGGGAAAGCAAAATAGGCAACTTCCATCAAAGGCATCTCCAGTTCAGATTGCCAACCCCCTTGGGGTCTGGCTTCCTAGAATTTCCAGTCAAACACCGTAAGATACAAGGCCGTTGGATGTCAAAGGATGGTCTCCAAACCAACAAGCAGTCCAAGTTGTCTCCAACAAATGAGTCTATCAGGTTATCAACCTGACAGTAACCTCAATGGCTTCCCAGAGGTGGTGGCCTGCAGGTCAGGATAACCTCAGGTACAGTCTCGGATTAATATATATATATATATATATATATATATATATATACAGTATCTCACAAAAGGGAGTACACCCCTCACATTTTTGTAAATATTTCATTTTATCTTTTCATGTGACAACACTGAAGAAATGACACTTTGTTACAATGTAAAGTAGTTAGTGTACAGCTTGTATAACAGTGTAAATTTGCTGTCCCTTCAAAAAAACTGAATGCACAGCCATTCATGTCTAAACCGCTGGCAACAAAAGTGAGTACACCCCTAAGTGAAAATGTCCAAATTGGGCCCAAATAGCCATTTTCCCTCCCCAGTGTCATATGACTCATTAGTGTTACAAGGTCTGAGGCGTGAATGGGGAGCAGGTGTATTAAATTTGGTGTTATCGCTCTCACTCTCTCATACTGGTCACTGGAAGTTCAACATGGTAAAGAACTCTCTAAAGGATCTGAAAAAAAGAATTGTTGCTCTACATAAAGATGGCCTTGGCTATAAGAAGATTGCCAAGACCCTGAAAATGAGCAATAGTGCGGTGGCTATACGGCTCTTTAACAGGACAGGTTCCACTCAGAACAGGCCTCGCCATGGTCAACCAAAGAAGTTGAGTGCACATTCTCAGGGTCATATCCAGAGGTTGTCTTTGGGAAATAGAGGTATGAGTGCTGCCAGCATTGCTGCAGAGGCTGAAGGGGTGGGGGAGCCTGTCAGTGCTCAGACCATACGCCGCACACTGCATCAAATTGGTCTGCATGGCTGTCGTCCCAGAAGGAAGCCTCTTCTAAAGATGATGCACAAGAAAGCCCACAAACAGTTTGCTGAAGACAATCAGACTAAGGACATGGATTACTGGAACCATGTCCTGTGCTCTGATGAGACCAAGATAAACTTATTTGGTTCAGATGGTGTCAAGCGTGTGGGGCGGCAACCAGGTGAGGAGTACAAAGACAAGTGTGTCTTGTCTACAGTTAAGCATGGAGGTGAGAGTGTCATGGTCTGGGGCTGCATGAGTGCTGCCGGCACTAGGGAGCTACAGTTCATTGAGGGAACCATGAATGTCAACATGTACTGTGACATACTGAAGCAGAGCATGATGACCATCCCTTTGGAGACTAGGCCGCAGAGCAGTATTCCAACATGATAATGACCCCCAAACACACCTCCAAGATGACCACTGCCTTGCTAAAGGAGCTGAGGGTAAAGGTGGTGGACTGCACAAGCATGTCTCCAGGCCTAAACCCTATTGAGCATCTGTGGGACAACCTCAAACGGAAGGTGGAGGAGCGCAAGGTCTCTAACATCCACCAGCTTCATGATTTTATCATGGAGGAGTGGAAGAGGACTCCAGTGGCAACCTGTGAAGCCCTGGTGAACTCCATGCCCTAGAGGTTTAAGCCAGTGCTGGAAAATAATGGTGGTCACACAAAATATTGACACTTTGGGCCCAATTTGGACATTTTCACTTAGGGGTGTACTCACTTTTGTTGCCAGCGGTTTAGACATTAATGGTGTGTTGAGTAATTTTGAGGGGACAGCAAATTTACACTGTTATACAAGCTGTACACTGACTACATTGTAGCAAAGTATCATTTCTTCAGTGTCAACACATGAAAAGATAGAATAAAATATTTACAAAAATGTGAGGGGTGTACTCACTTTTGTGAGATACTGTATATATATATATATATATATATATATATATATTCACCTTCCTGAGGTTCAAAGCTGCACACAGCGTGGCCATCTGTAGCAGCCAAATTTAGTCAAGTTGTATCTAGATGCTGGAGACCAAGAAATGAGGGTTCACATGGAGGTCTCACCTTTTAAAACCCTGTTGAAGCCAGGGCACCTACTCCTAGATCATAAGAAACCTTCCAGAGTTTAAGGGTTGAATCCTCTGTCCCCTGCTGTAAGTATTGAATGGGATGTAAGTAGGCCTAGATGGGGAATTAAGCGACAGAGGGTGCTCAGCCGGTCGTCACTCGCACATGTCTTGGTAGACCAAGTCTGAAAAAAAAGAAAGAGAGAAAAGCCTGTGCAGTTTCTTTCCCCTGGGGCCTTCCAAATAGTGAAGAACATGTTGTCTCACTCGCCATCCTTCTGGATAGGACTTCCTTACAGTAGCCAGTAACACTAAAGCAGTTTCGTACACCTAATATGTACAAAGGAAGGATATCCGATATCCAAGCGCCAAGTTGTAAACTACCTTGTTGCTACCATTTTCAGAGAGACTAGCCCTAGTCTCTTCTTCAATGCTATGCAAAGGTTGCATCTGGGTTGGGACATCACCCCTCCAGCATGTCCAAATCAAAATATCTGAATAATCGCAAACATTAAAATTGGATGCAATGTTGTAAAAAAAAAAGAATATATACATGAAAGGATCTCCTCGTCAGAGAACAAATGAGGTGCTCTTCAGCCCAACAGCATCAGAAGAGGACGCTCACTGTCCATTTAGTCAATGGCATGGTTACTGGTCAAGGTAACTCAGAGTTTAGATGGCTAGGACAAATCCATTGATTGCGTGTAGAGAGCGCTTTAACAGACGGATTGTACATACACAAACATAACTCAAGGTAATATCCCCAGAATTAAAAGGTAAACGGCGACCTAGTCCACATTCAACAGGTTCGGGCCCATTTTGAAGTGGACCCAGGGTCGTTAACTACAATACACTTTGGTCGTTCACTGGGATAGATCTAATCCATGATTTAAAACACTACAGCATTACCCACCCTTGTCGTCTGGTGCTTGGTACATCCCATACGTATATGCTGTCATGCTGTGTCATGAAAGAGGAAAATGTTATACTTATCTGACGGTAATTTTCCTTTCCTGATGCAAAGCATGACAGCATATAGGTCCATCCCTAAATGCTTCACCCATACATACTGTATATGCTGTCATTGATGTTGTTGATGTCCAGCAGTGCCGGCTCATTTTTCTCTATCTCACAAAAGTGAGTACAACCCTCACATTTTTGGAAATATTTTATTCTATCTTTTCATGTGACAACACTGAAGAAATGACAATTTGCTACAATGTAAAAAAGTGAGTGTACAGCTTGTATAACAGTGTAAATTTGCTGTCCCCTCAAAATAACTCAACACACAGCCATTAATGTCTAAACCGCTGGCAACAAAAGTGAGTACACCCCTAAGGGAAAATGTCCAAATTAGGCCCAATTAGCCATTTACCCTCCCTGGTGTCATGTGACTCGTTAGTATTACAAGGTGTCAGGTGTGAATGGGGAGCAAGTGTGTTAAATTTGGTGTTATCGCTCTCACTCTCTCATACTGGTCACTGGAAGTTCGACATGGCACCTCATGGCAAAGAACTCTCTGAGCTTCTGAAAAAAAGAACTGTTGCAGCATGGTGGCCAAGACATTAATGGCTGTGTGTTGAGTTATTTTGAGGGGACAGCAAATTTACACTGTTTTACAAGCTGTACACTTACTAGTTTACATTGTAACAAAGTGTCATTTCTTCAGTGTTGTCACATGAAAAGATATAACAAAATGTTTACAAAAATGTGAGGGGCGTACTCACTTTTGTGAGATAATGTACATGGTATAATCAGCATTTTTTTTTGCTAAAAAATTACCCCAAACATTATATATTTTCTGAAACAAAGGACTTGGAGAACAAAATAATACCCTTTTTTTGGTAAAATATAAATTGAGTAAATAGATACCAAACATGTAAAGATTTAAAATTGTGTACATCTGTGAAATGGCAACAAGCTATGGTACCTAAAATTATCTATAGGTGTTTACTGTTAAAGCCTTTACAGATTACCAGTTTAGCGTTAAAGGATAAGTTCACCTTAAATAATAAATGCACGTTTTTTTGCATGTAAAAAATATTCATTTATTATTTTTTTTGTAATGGACCTGTAAAGCATTGCACCCACAATCAGCAGTACCTCCATTACAGCCAGGCAGTTACATTGTGACAGGAAGCATGAATTAACTACCACGGTGCTCAACAGCACCATGATAGTTCATTGAGAGCTACAAGCTGACAACTGCAAAGCTTGCAGAATCTTGTAGTTTTCTCATTCACAGAACAGTGTGAATGGATGATGCAGCCAGGCGGAAGGAGCCTTTTTTTCTTTGCAGATTGTGACAGCTAGCGGAGGGGAAGAAGATCCCCTGCTAGGATCCCCTGCTAGCTGTCAGAACGGGGGATCAGTGGGAGCGGGGGCCGGTGCATCTGTAACATGTCTGCGGCGATATTTCATATATTACATATGCATACAAGAGCTTCAAGTGTGTTTGAATTTGCTCGGGGGTGATAGGGGTGATGTTAATTTTTCATTTAAAGTTATTTTTTTACATTTTTTTTTACCACCCCTTGTTATAGCTTGGGCAGTGACAGGTACTCTTTATTGAGAGATCGGGGATATATAAGATCCCTGATCCCTCCTCTGCCCTCCAAGGCAGCCAATTAAACAGAGATCTGTTTGATTGGCTGCTTCCCTGGCCATATGGCCAGGGGTGACTGAACTGAAACCAGACATGACAAAAGCCTCATCATTTATGGCTTTATTTGTCACAGATGAGAGAGAAGAACGGATGTTCCTCCCCCTCCTCTGTTCCAGCCAACCCAACGGCTTACAATGGGTCCCGGGCTCCCTGATGGAACTGGGCTTCCCAGTCACCAACTCAAAAAAAAATGATATCAGGATCATGGCTGCAGGCTGCTTTAACCACTTACTCCAGAGGCCACACACATACATATATATATATATATATAGCCTCTGGACTAGTAAAGAAGAGATAAAACATCTATCAGGTCACTTTCTGGTGTCTGTGGTCTGCTGGGAAGATTTCACTTGCTGTCCCGTAGACACAATTAAAAACTAGAAGAAATTCCCAATGTACTATTTTGTCACAGTCATGTGACAGTTTACGTTTTTGAGGTTGTATTCAATATGTGCAAGGAGAGATCACACAAATACTTATAAGTATAAAATTTATTAAAATTAATGACAGATACAGATATCAGAAAATATAACAAGAATACTTAACCACATCGGTACCTGGCACGAAAACCCCCTTCCTGTCCAGGCCATTTTTCAGCTTTCAGCGCTATCACACTTTGAATGACAATTACTCAGTCATGCAACACGGTACCCATATAAAATTTGCGTCCTTTTTTTCACACAAATAGAGCTTTCTTTTGGTGGTATTTAATCACTAGGAGGGGGTTTATTTTTTGTGCTATAAATAAAAAAAGATTGAAAATTTTTTTAAAAAATGCCTTTTTCTTTGTTTCGGTCATAAAATTTTGCAAATTAGAAATTTTTCTTTGTAAATTTTGGCCAAAATTTTTACTGCTACCTATCTTTGGTAAAATTAACCCAAATAAGTGTATATTATTTGGTCCTTGTGAAAGTTATAGAGTCTACAAGCTATGGTGCCAATCACTGAAAATTGATCACACCTGATCACACCTGATATACTGACAT
>BLSH010318926.1:419051-442881 GCA_018402905.1 Glandirana rugosa | reverse complement strand
ATGTATGGATGTATGGGGGAGCACGGATGGTTGAGCACGGCTGGGTAGGTGAGCATGGATGGATGGATTGGTGAGCACGGCTGGGTGGATGAGCATGCATGGCTGGATGGGTGAGCATGGATGGATGGATGGGTGAGCATGGATGGATGGATGGGTGAGCATGGATGGATGGATGGGTGGGTTGGTGAGGATGGATTGGGTGAGGATGGGTGGGGGGTGGATGGCTGGGTGGGTGGTGGGTGGCTGGGTGATGATCGCTGGGTGGGTGGTGGAAGGCTGGGTGATTAGTGTTGCCAACAGTCACTAGGCAGCGCTGTGGGCATTACACATCGCCCACAGCGCTGCAGCACCTCCTCTCTCCCCCCTCTCTCCTCTCACACTGCACCGATCGGTGCGGAGAGGAGAGAAAAGCCGGCGCTTCGCGCTCACAGCGGCCATTCACCACGATCCGTGATCAGTCGGGTCCCCCGGACCCGACGGTCACGGATGTTCCCGTGTGCGCGCCCCAATAGACGTCCTCCCAGAATTAAGCAACCGCTCTGTAGACGTCAATTGTCTATAGGGCGGTTGTTAACTGGTTAAAAAAGGAATAGAGGCAGGAATAGAGGATTAATGCAATGCCATGACATTGAAGCAGTCAGGCTTGTGTCCAACATGTAACTCCGGTAGAGTCCCTTGCCAACCAGAGAAGACTGATCCCAGCACTGAAGCATATTTTTACAGTAAGCAAAACAAACCCAAACATATTTTTGAAGATATCAATAGTAAAAAGGTAAAGAGGGGAACATATAGGCTCCATAAAAGATGATCATGAGAAGGTGGCTATAAATGGCAGCGAGGAAGCCGATTTGTTAAATGTATTTTCAGTGTACCACTCTGGCTAACAGAAAACTGGGTTCAAAATAGACTAGAAAAAATTAAAGTGAATAAATTGCCAGGAGCAGGTGGCTTATATTAACAACTCCTCAGGTTATCTCTGTTATAGCCAAGGTGCTGTGTCACATTTTTAAATATAACTTTACTGAGGGCCAATATTCAAAAAAGGGTAAAAAAAAGGGTCACAATGTATAATGGGGGAACTAGCCAGCCTAGAATCAATAGTTTGTAACATATTAAATGAATGATAAGATAATATATTCAATAATTTTTCTGCAGAAAAAGTATCATAAGTAATGTTTAAGGTGGATTTAGGAAAGACTGTTATTGTCAGACCAAACTGTTACCATTCTACGAGGAAGTTAGTTAAAATGTAGATAGAGAAAGGCCAGTAGAAATCGGGGTTGATTTACTAAAGGCAAATAGACTTGTGCAGTTTGCAAGTGGAGTTGTACTCATTTTCCTTAAAGCTTAGGGAATGTGGCGAAGCTTCACTTTGTAAAGAACCAATCAGGTTCAAAGAAAAAAAAAGCATTTTTGCTTGAATATGATTGGATGATGAAAATCAGCAGAGATTTACTACATTATCTAAGCTTTAGGGAAAATTAGAGCAACTACATTTTCAAAGTGCACACTCTATTTGCCTTTAGCAAATTAATCCATAGTATATCTGGATTTTGTTATAACATTCGATATTGTATCACATGAGCATTTAATTTAGAACATAAGTTCTATTGGTGTTGAAGATATTGTATGTACATGGATAGGAATATGGTTACATATGAATAGTGATAAATGACTCATTCTCTAAATGATCTAAGGTTGAGAGTGGTGTGCACACTTTGTCTTGGGGCCAATGCAGTTTGATTTGTTTATTTAATGATATGGGGTTAAATGAATGATATTAAGAGCCTAATAAGTGTTTGCTGATGATACTAAACTATGCAGGAAAATAAATTCGGCACAGGATGTAGCAATAGGAAGGTGTCAAAAGTATGAATGCAAAATACTCAATCAGTGTAGATTTGGGAGTCCTTATAGACCACAGGATTAGCAATAACATGCAAGCTAATGGCAGCTAACAAAGATAGCAGAATTCTCTCATGCATTAATATATTCAAAAGATAAATCAATTATTTTAACCTATTACTAAACACTGGTTCGGCCTCATCTTGAATATGCAGTTCCGTTTTGTCACTAATCCATAGGAAGTGTATTCTTGAACTAGACAGAGTTCAGCGAAGGACATCAAAATTATTAAGGGGACTGGATCAGCTCAGCAATGAAACCTGTTTACACTTATTCATTCTGGAGAAGAGGCACTTAAGAGGGGATACGTGCAATAATATCAAAAGTGACTATAAACTCAAGAAACTCATGTGTCCACAATTTGTAAAAAAAGGGTTTAATCATAACTTGCATAAGGAGTTTATTACTGTTAGAGCAGTAAAAACATTGTTGAACTTCCTTCCCCAGCTATTAGTATTAGTTGAAAGCATTGATAAATTCAAAAACCTTTAGAGATTTTCCACAGTGACCATAACATACAGGGGAGCTGGAATTCTTTGAGACTCAAACTCATACACATGCACACACACATAGGTTGCACTGGGTGGACCTGTGTTTTGTTTTTTTTGTTTTTGTTTTTTTACCTGTATCAACTATGTAACTATGACCATTTTTTATGCTATGGATTTCCAGTAAAAGATATACAGTATGATTTAAATTGTGGATTCTGGAAATTGTGAGTGACTTTCAACTAGTATGCAGCTTGTTTGTATCTAGCCCATGGTAACTGGCAGTGTTTTTGTACTAACTGGTATTCAGAAATTTCTTAATTACCCATGTTTACCTGGCTGCATTTTTCTTGGCTTTTGTGGCTATGGTTACATGTGTAGTTTACATTACACCTGGTAAACAAACATTTAGAAAGGATTCCAACCTTCACTGGCTATAGCTCTGGCTCTCCCTAGCAGGGACCTAACTTTATCCATATGGACTGGGACCTTGTCACTGGTGCCTGTCATCCAGGTACAACCGTCTTCTGCTATGAACTCACAGAAACCCCCCTTTTGCGCTGAAAGATAATCAAGTGTCATCTTTTCCTGTAATAGACTCTGTCGCTGTTCCTGTGAGATCTCCCTCGCAGCTTCAACAGTTTCATTGAACACCCCATCCACAATGGATGAGAAATTGTTCAATCGTTTCCTAAGTTCAACCCTCACCCTGTCCAAGCAGGAAACCATGCCCAGGCCTTGTTGGAGTTGCTTAACAATTCCCTTTGAGCTGTCCCTGCCATTCTTACCTTCTCTCGCGCCATCAGATCCTAACGAACGGCCACGACGTAAGATGCTGGGACGAGTTTCACCATGCTTGCATTAGGGGGTATTAACTTATAAGCTGTAGAACGGCATACAAAGTAGAAGGGGGCTGTTAAAGTCGCACAGGGGGACTCTAACGATCCCCTGCATTGCGCAATAACAGGACAGTCTGGGGGATTCCTCCCTCAGTCTGTATGTCACACTCTTCCTACCAACAGATGTAATCTAGTCTATTGGTGCTACTAGAGAAGGCTGGGGGTCTAATTCATAAGATTGACTGTTGTACCTTTCTCACAAACCGTGGATCCTACAAAACTACTCCTCTTACCAAACTTAAAGTTAAAGCACACTTGTGGGCCACTTAGTTGTCCGGATACCCATACTGGTTTTGTGAGGGAGGGGCAAGAACCAGAGCTAAAGCTGAAACTGTAACTAATTTTATCTTCTAGAAATGTATCGTTAAGTTAGTTTGTGTCTTTTTGAGATCTTTGCTAGTTTTTTTCTTCTGTTTGCTTTTACCAATATGAACATCACATATACACACACATATATATATATATACATATACACACACATATATATATACATGTACATACACATCCATGTCATGTACTGCTGCCACTGCCGGGATATTAAGGCTCGGTGGAGGCCTAGAGCGTACCTAGCAGTGGGTTCTGTTTACTGTTTTAGCTCGTTGGAGGTGCATTTAAAAAAACAAGTTGGGATGTTTTATTGTTACCCCTGCTAAAATACATTAAGCTAAATAATATAAATAAAAAGATACTCCTCAGTCATTGATGTGGTTGAGCAGCTTCTTGCAGTGGCTGGCATGGATACCGTTGCCTCGTCCCTCAAGCTTTAGGGAGGTTGGTGTCGTCAGCTGAACCTGGTATGGTTCATGTCATCCTACTAGGTCACAAACTTGGTTAGAATTAGAGAGGTTAGTATTGTAAGTTTGAAAATTGTCATTCTCACTACCATTATCTCCCCCCTTTTCTTTCTCAATACAAAGAGGAAGAAAAGACGCACTGTTTAGAATGACGCAAAAAAAAAAAACCCAAAAAAACAAAAACAAAATAATGGCCACTGAGAGTCCCACTTTGATCTAATGAAACAAAAAAAATGCAATTTTTCCTAATTTCCAGCTCCCTTGTTGTCTCCTCAGGTTCACCATCAGGACTGCTCCAGAACCTCTGGAACTCCCTATCCCAGTATGTCTAGCCAGGCCCTACCCTTCACTCAGGGACACAGAATCTCTGGGAGTAAATCGAGATGCACGGGGACACTGGGCAGGAAGCAGGTGTGAAATACACTTGGGGACACACAGATAGTCTGCCGAGTACATTAACATACCTTAGCCTGGGGCGATGAGCTAGATTTGAAAACTAAGGGATGGCTGGGCGTGTATTGAATTGAATTACCCATGGGGGAGGCTACTTAGTTTTGAACACAACTCTTGTGGGCTGCTTGCAAGTTAAAGTTCCACTTTGACCAAATTAAGAATATCACAATTTGTACATTTCCTACAACCAATAACAAACCTCTGTAACTCTTTCTTTCACGTTCCTACAAAAATAACATATTATTACATACAAACAATGAGAATAAGACATTAGACAAACATTTAGATACAAATGCAAAGGGAGAGATTTCATAGTTACCATGCTACTTAAAAAAAAACTTAAGCAAGACAAAGATGAAAAGCAGACGGAGTAAACACACAATTGGTTAGGTTGGGCTTTACCCAGCAACGTTCTTTCCAAGGACTAACACGATACATTCCACAATGACCAGAAAATGATGTAATACACATCCAATCCTTCCCCGGCTTCCCTTAGTGGATCATGTAACTACGGTTTTCCCCTCTGGCCAGGTATACAAAATGCGCATCACCCGGACTGAAAGCGCACCCTGCATATCCTGTTAATACACCATAATAGATTTCTGAAGCCACAATATCACTATATCCAGCGTCTTTGTTGTCTGGAGCCTGGTCCTAATTCAGTAATGAACTTCTCCCACCTCCAGACATCAAAGGAACATCCACTTTTTGAGGGGTCACATGGCCTGAGCCCCAAACACAGACTTTATGTACCGCAAAGCTGTTTGACTAGATTGAGAGGCCTCGCTTCCCCCCTCATACATGGACAGCCCATTGCCCATGTCGATTCGAATCGACTTTTGCACCAAGTTTAGGAGCAACACTGCCGGGTGCCTTCCTTCGCAGTGCTAGCTTGCTTCCGACTCCGATTAGTATACACGGCTTCCCCGCCGGTCAGCTAGAAACCTCCACCCGGTGAATTTGTACGGCTATACAGCTCAGCAACCACCCACGCTCTCCCCACCCCTGGTACTGACACGGTTACACGTGGGGCGGGTTTCAGAATCTGCTCCTCACATGTTGAAGACTGGAACAAACGTGTCGCTTTCTCCCGTTTCACGTAGACCGGCCCAAAGTACACATTCGTTCCGACCTAACCCGTGCAGCCAAACAGCCACGGAAGTACAATTAAATCCTCACTATACAAACCTTGGCTTCAGTCTATTTCCTGATGTTAGACTAAAGAAATGGAGATGCCGGTTACTGATTACACACTGAAAGGTATAATGTCTCTACCTGGAACACAAACTACCGTAGAAAACACTATCCCTGTAACACTAACCACAAATTAGTCCAAAACAAACCTGATTTTAAACAAAACTGAATCCAATACAAGAATGGATCAGTTATACTCCACACTGTAGTCTTTCATTGAAAATCAATGGTTATACAACAAAAACCCTATGAAAAAGCTGCTTAAACATAAATGCCTACATAAAACTGAAAAAGTTATAAAAACAAAACAGCTATATCCAAAAACAAAGATAAAACACGAAAACAGATGAATTGTATAAAGAAGCTAAATCTGAACAAGTCAAACAAAACTGGCTAAAACAGATGCAAAAATCCTGTAAAAACGTCACGTAATGACTCTTATAAAAAGTTTCCTTTCCAAACAAAAATGTAAAAACAGTTAAACACGAAAAAACAAAAATGATGATGCAACGGAATTCAATATGGCATTTCAGCCATCTTCAAGCCGGGAATGAGATTGCGAGGAGGGTTTTTTTTGTGAACCCTTGCGAGAATGAGAAACTCTCGCTCCAGTTTGTCTAAGTCGCTTTTCCTTTCCTTCTTAAGTTTAGCGGAGAGTTGCATAATCTTACCCCTTATTACTTCCCCCATTCCGACTGGGACCGGAAGTATACAACAACCATCGATTGATCGGATAAAGGGGAGTCCCTTATAAAGGATTTGGTGACTAAAGGAATTGAGGAGGCCCCCATAAAAATGTGGTCGATCCTGGCATAGGATTTATGAGGGGCTGAATAATGGGTGAAGTCTCTCATTTTCGGATTGTATTCCCTCCAAACATACACTAGCCCTAGAGAGTGAAGAAGTTTAGCTATCCTCAAGCTCCATTTCGGGGGCTGAAGGAGACAGGCTCGACAGGCCCCTGATTTGTCCATCATGTGGTCGAGAGCTGTGTTGGAGTCCCCCCCTAGGATCACAGTCCCCTCAAAAAAGGGGGAAAGGGATTCTAGCATGGACCGGAAAAACTGTCCCTGGCCCTGGTTAGGAGCATAATATGACACAAGGGTGTAAAGGTGACCTCTGAGTTGCCCCACCAATAGGATGTATCTACCTTCCGGATCTCTAATTAGCTGTCGAGATTGGAATCCCACCCCTTTCGAGAAGAAAATTTCCACCCCTCTTGTTTTATCTGGAGTATTTGCTAGTAAAAATTGGGGAAATTTGGCATGTATAAATTTCGGGTTAAATTGAGTGGGGAAGTTGGTTTCCTGGAGCAGGAGAACCTTGATATGCTAAGAATGGGCGAATTGAAAGTACTTTCTGCGTTTTAAGGAGGAATTTAGGCCTTGGACATTATGTGACGCTAATTTCATTGTTATCTCAGAGTCAGGAGAGGGTG
The DNA here is from genome assembly GCA_018402905.1 of Glandirana rugosa. NCBI lineage: Eukaryota > Metazoa > Chordata > Amphibia > Anura > Ranidae > Glandirana > Glandirana rugosa. The sequence continues at coordinate 435,710 of BLSH010318926.1, read as the reverse complement.
TCATGTTGACCTAGGGGGGGCTATACGCATCACTGTGGGTTGACTCACCAGACCTTGTGAAGGGTAGGAGTGGAACTTCACCTCCCATTGGGCGGGTGGCTGAAGACTACTGACGTCCATCGAGAGGCCCCATCCCTGGTGACTGGGAAGAAGGAGAAGAACAGAAAGAGGAAACCTGGAAGAAAAGAGGAGAGAAGGAAAAAGAGAGGAAAGGAAAAAAAATTAGAAAGAGTGAGAGAGGGGGAAGCCAGACAATCTCCGACGATCCCCTCCGTGTCCGGGGAATGGGAGTGACAATACTGGCTCCCATACCTCGAGAGTGACCTAAACACATCTGCCTTATCGGCAGAAACACTTCTGCTCTTGAGAAACCAATCATTGGTGCCCGAGGGCAGAGGGAGGAGCATGCCTACCGCCTCGCCCATAAGACAGCCCAATACATAATAGATATATCGGATCTAGCCCCTCAAGACAAACATTCTGTTACCTTACCTGGGCAGTATCATACCTTTGGCCTCGCCCCCCAACAGGGGGGAGGGCCTGGAGGTGGGGGATCGGAATGGAGAGGTAGCCCCAAAAGTGTGTTATCCTCCTCCACCCCAGCCCCCCAGCCCCAGGGAACCGCCCTTCAAATGAAGAAAAGAAGCCAAATAGCCCCTCATCGGCTTAAAGAGCAATACTACAACACTTGAAAACATACATCAATAACAATATGAAAACCAACAGCTGGAAACGGGAGCCCGGGTCCCATAATAGCTGAGATCCTGGAGGATCCGCAGCAAGTACCGAAGGAAACTCTGTGTCTGGCGCCCCCCCCAAGGCCCCCCAAAATGGGTAATGGGGCCGAGTGGAGCAGCACCGGGGTCAAGGACCTCGATCATCCCAAGAGTCCCCCCCAGGCCCAGCGGGAGCATCACATTGAGCACGGGAGGAAGCCCCCACAAACAGAACATAGGAGAGCCAAATTATAAAATAATTATCACTACTGGAGAAACTTAAGAAAAAAGTAAAAAATGCAGTTCCTTTTCAGGGGAAGAGAGACCTATCTACTAAGGACAAGTCAATCAATCAATGAGCAGAACCCCAAAAATATTACTATTTATCAGGGGGGGTGCAAGTCTTTTGCCCTTTTGGATTGAGGGTTCCTCCAAACCGGTGGAATGGAGCTCTGGGGAGGGAGGTGTCCAGACTTTTAGATTGGAGGGTGGAGGATGGATCCAGAGAGATGAGATTCAGCTTGATTAGAAGATGTTCTCCCTCCTGAAAGGTACTGAAGCCATACTTTTTGCCTTTGAATGAGAAGGAGAGGAGACCACCAGTACTTGATAGAATTCTTGGTCAGGAATTGAGTGCTGCCTCCTCTTTTCCTACAATCGAGAATAGTCTCCACCTCAAATTCTTCCTCTCCGTCCACCATGACCGGCTCTGAGGGTGCTGTAAGGCGTCCAGAACTGTTGGTTTCAGGAGATTAACGTGGAAGACTGGGTGAATATGCATAGATGCAGGAAGGTTTAGCTCATAAGCTACTCAGTTAATTTTCCTTTTGATAGGAAATGGTCCTATATATCTGGGGCCCAGTTTTTTAGAGGGGCAGGAAAGTTCTCAGGTTCTTGGTGGACAGCCAGACCCGTTGACCAACTTGCAACTCCAGCTCCCCCCCGTCTCCCTCTATCAAAGTTCCTTTTACTGGTGGCCTGGGTTTGGGCGACGGTCTCCTGCAAGAGCTTGCTGTTCCTTTCCAAAAACTGAGTCATGTCCTGCACAGCAGGTACAGGGCTCTCTGAGGCCAAGAAAGGTAGGGCGGTAGCCTAAATTCACCCAGAAATGGTAGCAGAATGGACAGAGTTATTGTAGGCAAACTCAGTTACCCTGAGCGTAGGAGGAGTAGCACCGCAAGTATTGTTCTAGGGTCTGGTTGGTCCTCTCCATCTGCCCATTGAACTGGGGGTGGTAGGCGGAGGAGAAGGCCAACTCGATACCCAAAGTAGCGCACAGAGACCTCCAGAAGCGGGAAGTGAACTGCACTCCCTGGTCCGACACGATGTTGGTCGGAATTCCATGTAAGCGGACCACCTCCTTTATGAAAGCTTCTGCGGTTTCTGTAGCTGAAGGGGTGCCCTTCATTGGGACAAAATGGGCCATTTTTGTGAGCCGGTCCACAACCACCATAATTGTATTGCATCCTGCGGATAAAGGTAATTCAACTATAAAATCCATAGTGGTCTGGGACCATGGTCGTTCCGGGATGGGTCGTGGGTTAAATAGTCCCCAGGCCTTAGATTTCTCCATCTTATTCCTATTGCAAACAGGGCAGGCGGCCACGTAACTCTGACAATCCTCTTTCAGTCGAGGCCACCAGAATGACCGGGGAAGTAGCTCTGTTGTCTTATGCCCACCAAAGTGCCCAGCCATCTTGGTGTCATGGCATAGTCCAAGGACTACCGAGCAGAGTTCCTGGGGGACGTACGGCCTGTTTTCCCACCACCTCTTAGTGTACATCGAGGGTCCGGTGGTTCGCTAGGGCTGGTGCAAGATTTCCGGATTCGGGTCAAAAAGGTCTTCCTGGATAAGCAGGAAACTGTGAGCAGGAAGGATGGTATCTGGCGGGGAAATGTCCTCTGGGACATGGAACATCCTTGACAGAGCATCCGGCTTTACATTCTTGGCCCCGGGCCTGTAGGTGATGTGAAGCTGGAAACGACTGAAGAACAGTGCCCACCTTGCCTGTCGGGGTTTCAACCCTTTAGCCATCCGCAGGTACTCAAGGTTTTTATGGTCAATAAAAACCAATACCGGGTGAGCCGCCCCTTCCAGGAGGTACCGCCATTCCTCCAAAGCCGACTTGATTGCCAGCAATTCCCTGTCACCGACATCATAGTTTTTTTCCCGCGGAGATAGTTTCCTGGAAAAGAAGCAATGGGATTGAGTGAAGCCTTTAGGCCTCGCCTCTGTGAGAGGATGGCTCCCACTGTCGTTTCAGAAGCATTTACCTCCAAGATATATGGTAGAGCGGGATCGGGGTGTTTGAGGATGGGAGCTCAGCGGATGTAAACAGCTCTTTGAGGTGGGAGAAGGCGTCTTGGGCCTCAGGAGTCCAGCAGAAACGTGAGTCCTTCTTAGTGAGTTGGGTTATTGGGGCGATGGCTGCAGAAAACCCCTTAATAAATTTCTGATAAAAGTTTGCGAACCCAACAAAACGCTGTACTCCCTTCCTATCGACTGGGACGGGCCACTCCAGGATGGCTGAGACCTTTTGGGGATCCATGGTAATTCCAGCCGTAGAAAGATGAAACCCCATGAAGGAAATACTGGCACATTCAAAGGCACATTTTTCCGCCTTAGCATAGAGGCCATGCAGCCGGAGACGGGCGAGCACACTCTTGACATGCCTCCGATGCTCTTCCAGAGAGGGGGAAAAAATTAAGATGTCGTCCAGATATACGACTAGGAACTGATCCAAAAAGTCCCGGAAAATGTTGTTCACGGTGCTGGAAGGTCACTGGGGCGTTACACAACCCGAGGGCATGACAAGGTATTCATAATGTCCGAACCGCGTTTGGAAGGCGGTCTTCCACTCATCCCCTTCCCGGATGCTGATGAGGTTGTAAGCTCCACGTAAGTCCAGCTTAGTGAAGACAGTTGCAGTATCTAGCCTCTGGAAGAGCTCTGGGACCAGGGGCAGCGGGTGCTGGTTTTCGACAGTGATCCGATTGAGCTCACGATAGTCAATACAGGGCCGGAGGGAATGGTCCTTCTTTTCTACGAAGAAGATTCCGGCTCCGGCCGTTGAGGTGGATGGCTGGATGAAGCCCTTCTTCAAGTTCTCGTCCAAGCAGGTTTTAAGGGTGGCTAATTCCACCTCAGACAGGGGAAATATACAACCGAATGGAACCTCTGCTCCCGGTAGGTGGTCAATCGGACAATCGTAGGACCGATGCGGAGGGCGGAGGGCGGACGTCAGCCCCCTTCTTACTGAAGACGTCCAGGTACTCATGGTAGGGTGCGGGAACAACCGCACGGGATTCCAAATCCAGGCTGAGCACGGCTGAGGGATTCTCCGGCCGCTGAGGCAGGCAGTGCTGGGAGCAGTAGGAGGAGGAGAATGCCACTTTGCCTGTTGCCCAGTCAATCTGAGGGTTGTGAGTCCGGAGCCAGGGGAGACCCAAAATAATTTGGTACAGAGGGGACACAATGGCATCCAGCAGCAGAAACTCGGCGTGTCCCCCTTCTGTGGTGGTAAACACAGGGGTGGTCTCCTGGGTGACCGTGCCTGATTTGATGGTCGACCCATCAGCTAGCCAGATGACCATGGGGTGTTCCTTATGTCGGAGTGGGATCTGGTGATGCGCTGCAAAGGCAAGGTCCACGAAGCAGCTACATGCACCCGAATCGAGAATAGCCTGCACCGGGATGGTCCCACTGGGGAGCTGGAGGGAGACTGGAAGCACCAGATGGGCCTTGTCGCTAGGCAAATACACCAGGCCATCTGAGGAATTGGTGGTGCCTTTACCCACCTTGGTGGGGCAGTTCCATATCAGATGCCCGGGACCCCCACAATATAGGCACAAGTTCTGGGACATGCCTCTCAGGCGTTCGTCGGGAGTAAGAGGCGGGCGTGGATGCCCGGTTTGCATGGGTTCCGATTGGTCCGGAGGAGAGGCAGCTGGGCTTGGGACCGGGTAGCCAGGGACTTCGGGTGGTGTCTTGGTCGGGCAGCCTGGCCCGGCGGATCTCTCAGCCGTGCGTTCCCGCAGACGGTGATCATTCTGGATGGCCAGATTGACCAGGGCATCGAGGGTGTGCGGGACCCCGAGGCGAGCCAGCTCATTCTTGAGTGACTCCGAGAGACCCTGCCGGAATTGATAACTGAGGACCGCATCGTCCCAGGCAGTGTCCACACTCCACCGCCGGAACTCTGACACATACTCCTCCGCTGGGCGACAGCCCTGCTGCAGGGCATGGAGGGCTGCCTCCACTGTGGTAGCCTGGTAGGGGTCTTCATACAGTTGGGCCATTGCCTGGAAGAACCGGTCCAATCTGGTGGTCTCTGGGGCTTTCCGCTCCAGGAGGCAGTGGGCCCAGGCTTGAGGACCATCCCGAAGGAGAGAGACCACAAACCCCACTTTAGTGGCTTCCAGCGAGAAAGTACAGGTCACAAGAGTTGTGGAAGGCCCGGAACTTCCCGCGGTCTCCTGAATAGCATTCAGGCATGGGCACCTTGGGTTCATTCGGCAGTGTGACCACGGTGCGGGCATCTGGAGAGCCAGAGCCGGTGGATACTGAAGTAGCAAGTCCCTGTACCCTTTCTTCCAGACAGGTGTAGTCATCCTGAAGGGTCTGGATGGCTCGAGCGAGCCCTGCAAGGTGCGCGAACAGCTCGTCCATGGGAGAGGTCCCCTGCGCAGACTCGGGCATGGCTGTCTGTTGCTGTCACGTACCTGGCAGCGAGTCTGACTTATGCAGGGGTTCACCTCTCTTGCGGCCCTGGTTCGAGAATCCCTAATAGTGCAAACAGGGAGTTCAGGAGCACAGGGGGCACGAGGGCTGGACTGGATCACTTGGTGGTGCGTGATGGTCCACTAGAGCTCGTGCTGAGCAGAAGAGTAGTCGTGCGGTCCGGGTCAGCAACTGGCTGGCTAGGCGGTGCAAATGGAGCAGGCAGGCGGGTGATCAGGTGCAGGCGGGGTCGGCAACATGCGGGCAGCGAGGTACAGGTGGATGAGGCAAGAGAGTAGTCGTAGACAGGCCGGGGGTCAGGACAGGCAGAAATCAGCAAAGTCCAAGGAAAGCCGGGGTCACAGGTACAGGAAAAGTCTCTCAGAGTCAGACACGGGATCACTGGAACACTGTAGAACAGACAGCGTCTGCTACAGGGAGCAGTTTTCTTAAATGGGCAGTTTGGCTCCATTGGAGCGCACGGGCATGCGCGCGCACGCGCACAGGTGGCCAAAACAGCCAGAAGATGCTGATCCTAACAGAATTTGTGAGCCCCCTTCCCCACCCGCCTCCATGTCCTCCGGGTTGTCTTTTGGACTGGGCTGGGTTTCAGGGTGTAAAGGGGAGTTTGCAGGGGTTTTGGTTGTGAAACCTGGATGTTTGGTTAAGTCTCTCTGCACAGCTGCAGCATACATGTGGAAAGATTCCCAAGACTGGGGGGGGCGAGGTTCAAGGGTCGAAAGGGCAACTGAGAGGGGGGAACAGAGTCCAGGAGACTGTGCTCCCTTCTGTATGGAAGATCGCCAGGTACCGGTTTGGAGAGCTGATGTCCCCCTGCGTCAATGAAAGACCTCCAGCCTGGATCTTCCCTGCTGCCTGCGGGCTGGGAATCAGTTCCCCTGAGTCCTGCCCTGAGGGGCTTCTGTTTGAGGAAGATGGGGATCTGGGATGCTGATATGGGGGTTCCTGGTGGTCTGTCTCCTGGGAATCTGAGATGTGTCCTAGGGATGCGTAGGCCTCAGTCCCACCGGCTTCAAAGCCTGCTTTCCGTGGCTCCCACTGGGCCCTAGTTGGCTCCCATATTCACCTGGGGGGGACCCGAAGCTGACCCCCCAGTGGACCTGAAGCTGGGGGGAGCCCAGTCTCCTGTGTGGCCTCCTCGGTCCAGCGATGCTCCATGCGGTGGTAGGTCGCGGCCTTGCCTCATGGCCCACCCGGCGGGGTACTCGTTGCTGTTTGTGCCGGGCCGTGGAGCCCTGGAGGAATCTCCCGTGGGTGATCGCCGTGGGGGGCTCCCTGGATATGGGGTAGGTGACCCTGCTGAAGGCTGCTGGTGGGTTGCTTGGACGGAGCGGATCGGAGCTCCGAGATCACGCAGCCATGCACACTGTAAAACAAAGATTTATAAGCTGTGGGCACTGTGTGGGGGCAACTTTAACAAAAAGAAAGTCTTTGCAACTTTAACTTAAAAAAACCAAACACCTAAGATTTTAGCTGTGTGCGATGTGAGCCATTGCCCACAAGGGTTCCATCCAACTGATTTTCATACTGTTGCCACTGTTTTTTGCTTGTAAGGCCATGGAATATACCTACATTATATTTCTTCTCTAGATTTTCTGTGCTTTGCAGCCCCCCCACCAACTTCAATTTAAGCTTTTAAATTTGCAAGATGGATATTTTTTAAAAACTTCATGGACTACAGTTTATTGTTACAAGCAGGGTGAGTGTTTTATTTTATTAATTTCTTTAATTTAACAGTTCCTCTTGTGCTATGAAAAACTGCCTCTGTTCTACCGATGTCAGATTTAATTTTTAGTAGTAATTCCTTGATTAATCGGTCATGCTTTGTGTGTTACTACTTTAGAGTGTTTCCAGCTAATGATATTGCAGACATTAGGAACTTAGTGTGGGTTTGTTGTAGAGTTGGATTGCCTGTAGCAATTTAATGTGCTAGCTATATTGAGAGTGCAAGAGGAGTCCTGACTTGAAGTGGATCATTGCTGCTGATAACCTTATAAGATATGTAAAAACACAGGGCATTGAGGGTGTGCGGGACCCCGACGCGAGCCAGCTCACTTACAGCATAAGTGTGGTTTAATAAACCTTTCTTGGATTTTAAAATACCATGTTGGGGCTTTTTCTACTCCTGTTATATATATGGTTCAAAATTGATGGTTGCTAAGCTTACAGACAGGAATCAAAAGGGACTGATTGACAGGCTTAACAACAAATGGCCCTGGGAGTTCTGGGGGAAGAAAAGCTGGGGAGAAAACATTGGTGTTTTCAGAACTGACAGCACTATGGACTATACAACAGATAGTAGGACTGTATCTTAGAAGGTGTTAATAGCTTTGAGGAAAAAAAACTAGTGCACACTGTTTGCAAATAAGGGAGAAAGTGAAAGGTCTGCGGATACATTTGGATTGATTTACTAAAGACAAATAGACTGCTCACTTTGCAAAGGAAGTTGCACTTTGAAAGGGAACTTTCCCTGGAAGTTCATGAATTTGGTGAAGCTTTGCTGACTTCCATCATCCAATCAAAATGCTGTTTTTTATTTTCTTTGCACGTAATTGCGTATTCTTTGAAAAGTGAAATTTTACCACATTCACTGGGCAAATTTCCATTGCAAAATGCTTCTTAACTTGCAAAATGTGCAGCATATTTGCCTTTAGTAAATCAACCCCTTTGCTTTAACTTGGCATGTAGAGATACTTTAGGGAGTGATCGCTGTTATGATATTTTTCCATTATGATTATATTAATGTACTAAACAAGGCATCATGTAAGAAGGTGCTGCAATTAAGATATCATCTGTCAGAGGGCACTTGTATAGTCCTTTGTGTATACCATAATTTTTTGTTCTTGAAAGATGCATATACAGTTTATAGGTTTCCATATCGAAGAAGGGCTCAGTTGGTTTCAGACTTAACACTCTTGCATCGTGTGCATTTCATCACATTCAACCTTCTTGGTCTCTTCCCCCACAGCTGATCCCTTTCTCCTCTACCACACCACACTCCATGTCACTTGTTGTAATCCTCTTCTCCAGTCTTTTATCACCACATCCTTCTCTCACATTTTCTGCCATCACCATTCCCCACTGCTTCCTTTTCATTCCACCATCACTGGTCCTTGCTGCCTCCTCTCTCAGTTCTGCCATCATTGATTCTCCCTGGGTTCTCTTTCTGTTCCATTGTCACTGGTCTTCACTGTCTCTTTTCTCATACAATACCATGGTCACTAATCCCTGCAGACTCCTCTTCCATCCCTCCATACTGTTGCTAGTCTCCACTGTTTATTTTTTTTTACAACACCTGATACTTTTTGTTCCTGGATGTTCCTTCTTTGCTATTTTATATATTAAATTATAAAATCAAGAGAAAAATGAATCTCATACACTTGAGTTTAATCCATGATTTTATTTACTAATGTCCTTCATTTTTGTTTAAAAGTGTTTGGTGCCTATTAAAGCAAGATTAAATACCAGCTAAGTAAACTTGCAAGATCAGATTTTTAGCTTATTCAGGTACTCATGGTTACCTAATTTAAAAGTCCAATATTTGTTTTCTATTAAACAGGACAATAAAAAACGTTGTAATTAAAGAGAAACCGCTAATAAAAAGAAGATAAAGATTAGTTCAGAAGGAAAATTCTTGTCCCAAGATAGCAATTTCATGAAACTGCAATCATCATGCATCTTTTCATTTACAAAATGAACATAGATTCACATATGTGCTTAGAAAAATTAACATTTAGCAATTTTCAATTTGTGTTTGTATTACTAGAGTATCCTAGGCTAAGATTAAAGATTTAATGGTGTAGTATCCAGTCAGTTAAAAAAAGTTTACAAAGTAATTTCTTTTTTTAGCAATACTGCGATTAGAGCTTTTGCATTCTGTTTCTAAGAATGGGAGGTCATTTTTAGGGACATATTTATAAAACAGTGAATGTGACATTCACCAAATTTTCTCTGCAAGTTATTTATTCACTGTACTTTAAAACACATGCACCAGGAAGTCGCCTGCACTGAATGCTTTGTGAATGTCACATTCACTGCTTTATTAATATGTTTCCAGAGACCCAATTGCATTTGTGTGGTGAATTTATGCATGTTCTGTTGCATGTTAACATGTGCTGCGTTAAGAGACTCACAGTGTTCATCAAAAGATGCAACTATTTAAGTAGAGCCTGCTTCATTTTCTGGCCTGAAATGCACATTGCAAATTCGGCCTGTCTTGGAAGGCTCACTCTTCCAGACTAACATCCACCAATAAAGGCATTTTAATATTTGCATAATTTCTACCTTGAGTCAGCCCACTGCTGGCATCAGGGCTGATGGCTCTTTAGAGTAGTACAAAGGGAGGGTTGAGTTTAGGAAGCTATGTACAGCACCTTTCCCCTCCTACCAGCCATGATTTGCCTGAATTAAATAAAGAAACGCAAACAGCCAATGATAACATTAGTCTCTAAAAGCTAGGTTTTATATAACATGTTGATGAGGTGGAAAGGAGAAATCATGGTAGCAAAAAGATAAGCAAATTAAACTTCAGCTTTGAAATGTCATAGTCTCATAAAATAGGATAGAACAAATTTATATTGAGAACATGTTGTAGAACGTCTTTCAGATCTTCAAATTTATGGTCTATTAATTAGGTTATTTCAGATTACACAATTACATGTCTAATTTTAATCCAACTGAATTTTTACAATACACAATGAAATGTTTCTTGACAGAGAAAATGATTTAAGATGTACTGAAGGTGAGTGCCATATATGTGCAAGATTGTCTAGAGTCATTCTTCATTTTATTACTTCATGTGGCAGCAAGGTATGGCCGTCTCTGCTATTAGCAGCCTGAAACTCTTTTTTTACATCCATGGACACTAAAGATGAACAACCTCTACCCCCACTAATAATTTGCCAAATTTGTTCCCACAATCTAATGGATTATATAAAAATCCACTACAGTTTGCAGGATTGTCTAATATAACAGTATATTTTCCCCATATATTTTACCAGCATTTAACCAAAATATATATCTATAAGCATGTCCATATATCAGTTTTGAAATAGAAATTTGATTTTCAAATCAAATATCAATATACTTTTTTGATATTTAGCATTTAACATTTATTCCTTTTTTCTTTTTTTTTTTGGTTTGTTTAAACCTTTCATTATATTCAGTAAGCCTTTTGCATCTCTGCCTCTGGGTGGTGTTAGGTAGAATTTCTGTAAAAGACAATTAGTAGGAGCGAATTACTATATATTTTGTGCAATATTCTCAGCATAAAAATTGTTTCCATACCTAGATGAGATATTATTTTTTTTTTTTTCCCGTTAAGGAAGTTTTTATTTAATAATAACAAAGTAACATAGGTACAAGACATAAGTTGTTCAGTGATGCTTGGATGATATAGCAGGTACACTGTTGATTGATTACAACCAGTATGTGAATTATAACAGAAACAATAATAACAATAAGAAGTTACATCCCTTTAGTCCTTTTTATGGTATGTTGTTTATTAGGGGTGGGTACTGATTTTGCGGGAGTCACAGTTGCCATAGACGCATAGTTTTCGTGCAAAATCGGGGTACTAACATGAGATATTATTTTTTATCTTTATGCTGGTCTCATGGGTTCTTCCTTACCCTTAACAATTATGGAGAATTTAAGAGTGACGACTTGCGGTGCTTCCAGGCCCCTGATGATGTCAGTTCTGACAAAACCCATAGGGTGGAGTCGGAAGTCATGATGCCACCACGCATGTGTGCGATTGCAGAATTCTGGGAAAAAAAATTTCTGTGGCGCCAATTGCTGCATGTATCTCTATGTAATGTCAATCACTCTGTGTAAGTGTAACTGACTTAATAAACGTTTTATTGTTGATTTCACACTATTGGAGCCTGGTACTCTTTCTTTTTTCCTCTTTATGCAAGTTTTTACTGAGTACAATTGGGCTGAAGGAGAGGTGGAATCCTACCCTATAGTAACCAAAGAGTGGTGTTTACATTGACCGCTGTTTTAACTTCCCATGTTTTGGGGGTCACACTTGCCATGGTAAGCCTTTATATGGAAGTGGTCATGAAGTGGCACATGGTGAATTACACATGAAGATGGATATTTAATGCCTTGATAGTCACAGTAATAGACTTTATATGTGTATTGACTTTGCACTTTTTAAATGTCACGATTGAATGTCATAACTGGACATGGCTGGTTTGAGTGACACTATATCAGCACTGTTTTGATTTGTTCATCATATCTCTGTTATTTTATTAATGATTATGTACAAAATGTAATTGTGTTATTGCACAGGTGTGCCCTAGGCTGGCCACAATAATAGGCCCCTCTAAAATGTGCAGTTTTATCACACGGCACAATGCCACAGATGTCGCAAGTTTTGAGGGAGCGTGCAATTGGCATGCTGACTGGAGGAATGTCCACCAAAGCTGTTGCCCTTGAATTGAATGTTCATTTCTCTAACATAAGCCGTCTCCAAAGGTGTTTCAGAATATTTGGCAGTACATCCATCCGGCCTCACCACTGCAGACTGCGCAAACATAACTATGCCCATTGTTCTGGGTGGGACATTCTATAACAAACAACAAGTACAGAATACTGATAAGTGAAAAGAATTTGTGACATCCACCTGCTTTGAGCAAATAGTTTAGTAAATTCTGCTTCTACTGGTGCTAAGTATAAGGGATTGTAGCAGATTACCTTCTTAATTTCTGTCCATAGTAAGAGTGGAACAATTAAATATTTTGATCTTTAGCAAGCTCCAAAGCCAAAACCATTCAGAAAAGCATAATTCGATAAAAATATTTTTGTATTATATGTTTTGAATAAAATTTGTAGAATTTTATCAAACTATGCTTTTCTGAATGGTGTACCTCTTCAAACGTCCCATGAGCCTATGAGCTAGTTCAAAAATTTGGGGACTGAGTTACGCCTTGCTCATGCACATAAGCCAATTATGCTTGTAGACTATGCTATACTATGCTTTTACGTAAGGCTTTTTTTTTTATTCAGTCATACTGAATGTCTGGTGAAGAGGGCAGTAAGCGGAAGAAAAGCATGTGAAAAATGTAAGATTAGTGGGAGCCTACCAAATGTCATAACACTGCAGATGTGCAGCCAGATCATTAGGTGTCAGCCACCAATTTTCCTAAATATATGTCTTCAGTAAATCAGCCAAAATTAGGTTGTATCCTAGTTTGAGTGAATGATTCACTCAGTCATGAGATAAGATGTACACTATTTTGTTTTATGTGCAGTTATTTTATGTAAATGTATATTCCAGAAAAAATTAAAATCTAGTAATTAGATGTATACTGAGAGCTTGGTATTACCTCATTCCCATTTGTCTGTAGTCTAGGAATCCTGGATGCTAGCATTTGTAGCTTACTGAATGCTTTCACTTGTTATCTGAATATTTGTCAATACTTTCTGAGTCACTGATCTGGAACTAGCATGCAGCAAATGAAGTTAGAACTGCTGCTCTGCATACTTGTCCCTGGTCAGTAACATATTGAAGCCATTGTATCAGCATGCCATTTTTAGAAGAAGCTAGCCTAAATAATTCTTTCACTACAAGACTACAAGTTTCCTTTAATTATGCATACACAAGCAACGCATTTAAATACATGAAAGGGCAAACTGTGAGGCTCATTCTGGGGTGCAAAGTGCATACAGACTTTTTATGGTTTCTTGGTGGAAAGCCACCATTAGAGGGTGCTCATAATTACATTTCACCTTTCCTTCTCTAAAAGGTTTGCCTATTCTTTTGAGCAGAATGTTATTTATAATTGCTTAGACCTATTAAAACTTTTTCTTTTTTATTATAGCCTATGTTCTTTTCATCTGTCTTATGTTCTATTTGTAAAATGTGAACTCTTGAGAATTCTTTGTGTGTTTCTAGCAGACTGGCTGTGAATGATGGCAAATAGAATTCCTTATGAAAGAGCCACAGAATGGAAACGAGGGAGAATTCTGCCACTTGTTCTTGAAAGTGTGAAAAAGACTTGAAAGAGCAGCTGCTGAAAAGTACATTGAACTTCGGATAACATGCTTGGATAAACATTACCACATAGTAATAGCATTAATCTGTACCAATGACAGACTGCTGGAAAATTAAAGGAACTATTTATTAGATAAAATAGGTACACTTAATTCTAAATGTGCATTCCAAGTATAAATACAAATAACATGTTGAGATCTCAAATATTACACACTGGAAGGCTATGTATAGTTTATTGCTAAACATAGAAATGTATTTTATGCAAAAGAAGTGTATGTTTTATAGGTCAAATAATGTTTAAATAATTTTGAGAAACATATCATTGGCTATTAATTATTCATTATGAAAATACCTTGACAGACTTGATGGGGCCTCTCAGCATTATTGTACAGGGTGGGCCATTTATATGGATACAGCTTAATAAAATGGGAATAGTTGGTGATATTAACTTCCTGTTTGTGGCACATTAGTATATGTGAGGGGGGAAACTTTTCAAGATGGGTGGTGACCATGGCGGCCATTTTGAAATCGGCCATTTTGAATCCAACTTTTGTTTTTTCAATAGGAAGAGGGTCATGTGACACATCAAACCTATTGGGAATTTCACAAGAAAAACAATGGTGTGCTTGGTTTTAACGTGGAAATTGTGTTGATGTCTGGTGAAAGCAGTAACCAGGTCATTGCAGCAGATTTCAATGCAAGACAGCCTACGAGACCACCCATCTCCCATGCTACAGTTAGCAAACTGCTTGCTAAGTTTCGTGAAACTGGTTCAGTGTTGGATTTGCCAAAATGTGGACGCATGGAATCTGTCACTAATGAAGAAACATCAGTGGCTGTCCTAGCTTCATTCAGCAAGAGCCCACAGCGTAGCACTCGCCGCATGTCACTGGAGAGTGGCATTAGTCGAACATCCCTTCGGCGGATATTAGCTACTCACAAATGGCACCCTTACAAACTCCAGCTACTGCAGCATCTCAACGAGGATGACCCAGATCGGCGCACTGAATTCGCAGAATGGGCAAAACAAAAATTGGAACAGGACCCTCAGTTTACGCAGAAGATTTTGTTCAGTGATAAGGCAAACTTTTATGTGAATGGTGAAGTTAACAAACAAAACCACCGCTATTGGTCTGACACTAACCCACATTGGATAGATCCCTCCAAGACTGTTGGAACCAAAAAATTGATGGTATGGTGTGGTATATGGGGTACAAAGATAGTGGGGCCATTCTTCATCAATGGAAACCTCAAGGCCACTGGATATGCGAAATTGCTACATGATGATGTGTTTCCCTCTTTATGCACTGAAGCTGGCACGTTCCCTAAGTTTTTCCAGCAAGATGGTGCACCACCACATTATGGGTGTCAGGTCCGAGCATTCCTAGATGAACAGTTTCCTGGAAAGTGGATTGGTCGTCGTGGGCCAATTGAATGGCCCCCAAGGTCTCCCGATCTGACCCCCTTAGACTTTTATCTTTGGGGTCATCTGAAGGCAATTGTCTATGCTGTGAAGATACGAGATGTGCAGCACCTGAAACTACGGATACTGGAAGCCTGTGCTAGCATTTCTCCTGCGGTGTTGCTATCAGTGTGTGAAGAGTGGGAGAAGAGGGTTGCATTGACAATCCAACACAATGGGCAGCACATTGAACACATTTTATAAGTGGTCAGAAACTTGTAAATAACTCATGAAAGAATAAAGTTACGTTGAAACCAAGCACACCATTGTTTTTCTTGTGAAATTCCCAATAAGTTTGATGTGTCACATGACCCTCTTCCTATTGAAAACACAAAAGTTGGATTCAAAATTGCCGACTTCAAAATGGCCGCCATGGTCACCACCCATCTTTAAAAGTTTCCCCCCCCACATGTACTAATGTGCCACAAACAGGAAGTTAATATCACCAACCGTTCCCATTTTATTAAGG
This sequence comes from Glandirana rugosa, assembly GCA_018402905.1. Taxonomy (NCBI): domain Eukaryota; kingdom Metazoa; phylum Chordata; class Amphibia; order Anura; family Ranidae; genus Glandirana; species Glandirana rugosa. The sequence goes on along the minus strand of BLSH010318926.1, from coordinate 420,320 downwards.
TGTATCCATATAAATGGCCCACCCTGTAGAATGATACTTAATTCATAGGTCTAAAGGTGGTGAGGACAATTAGATTGGGGACTTAAGAGCTAAAGAGGAAGTAAACACTGCCTCTTTTTTTGTGACCTGCAAAGTAAAGGCATAATATGCTAGTATGCATCCCATACTAGCACATTATGTAAAACTTACCTGCAAACAAAGCGCTCATTGTCCCCGCTGGAGGCCGCATCTATCTTCGCCCATCTTCCTTCAGGGTCCGCATACTCCCACTGTGTGACTGGCCAGAGCCGCATTACGTCACTCCCACGGTCACAGCACAGGGCTCTGAAGATACGGCACAGGCGACCATTCCTTTAGAGCACATGCGGCGATGACGTCATCGCCGGTGTTTACAGCAAATATCTCCTAAACGGTGTAAGTTTAGGAGATATTTACCGTACCTATAGTTAAGCCTTATTATAGGCTTACTTATAGGTACATACAATCAAGGGAAGTTTACTTCCTCTTTAACAATGCACTATAATTTACATATGGTGGTACAAAGGATGTTGTGTCTACATTAGCCCGAAAAGTAGTTAGGTTTGAGTGGGCCAACAAAGTGTAGAACATGATCCATCTTTTCAAAATCAGGGGATTCCACTGAAAATAGAGAAGTGGCACTGCAATGGGTTCCCTGCATTGTCCTCTTGCTGGCAGGCTTGGCTTAGTCTTCTAAAAATCGTTAAACTGAAACTTGTAAAACTATTATTTTTATGAACCATTGGTATAATTGTAACAGCTGTACAGAGACCACTTAATGCCTTGTTCCTTAAACACATGTATAATTGATAGTGTTGAGCGAACCCGGACTGTAACGTTCGGGTCCGTACCAAACTTTCGGGTGTCCGTGGCACGGACCCGGACCCGGACATTTCAAAAATCGTTCGGGTTCGGTCCCCCAGGCACGGTGCCTGTGGGCTTTCAAACCATGCCTGGGCTTGCAATGTCAGGCCCAAGCGAGTTGTGATAGTTAATATGTACACAAATTCCTTGTTCCGTAATTCACCAGAGACATGTCGACAATGTTAATATGGTTACCAAGTATTTTTATTATCAAAATGTTCAAAGTCAAATTGCTAAAAATCTTCTGATTCGGTTCGGACGGTCGTTCTCCTGTTACGTCCCTTGGGTAACGTCACGGTGAAGAGATAAAAGTCACCTTAGGGGACTAAAACTTTTCTACCTAGTACAAGATGTGAAACAACCGGGTGAGTTTGGATTGATGAAAAG
>BLSH010318926.1:406774-417743 GCA_018402905.1 Glandirana rugosa | reverse complement strand
TGTAGGGCACTTGCCCTAGTTTGAAGATGATTTTAGAACAGTTATATGGCTTCTACCGTTAATTAATACTTTTCAGACACAGTTTGAAGATGAACCACATTCATCTCCATTTTTGCATTTTTTATGTTTTTATTTTTTTAAAAATATTTAAAGTTATTTCCCTGTCCCCATTTTTTTGTAGGGCACTTGCCCTACCCTTACCCCCATTTTACTTCCTTTTGCAGCCCTCTGGGGCTTTCCAGGACTTTCCTACAGCCATTTTTGTGCCTAAAAGTTCGGGTCCCCATTGATTTCAATGGGGTTCGTTGTCCGTGCGATCGTTCGGGTTCCGTCCGGACCCGGACCCGGACTTTGTCCCGAAGTTCGGACGGACCAGCAGAACCCGAACGTCCAGGTGTTCGCTCAACTCTAATAATTGAATCTCCCATCAGTTTATCTAACAGAGAGAATGGTCACCAAGACAAATCTCTCCAGCAGGGACATAGAAAGGCATACATCTAACATCAGTTTTATACTTCTCCACTTCAAAAAACAAACAAAAATGGTTTGGCTTTATTAACATGTTAATCGTTTTTATTGATTTGAATATGAATTGCATTTCGTATACTGTATATCTGTGGCTTTTTATGCCTACCCATGCCAAACCATCTCAACCATACACCGATTTTACCACATACATTATATTACCAAAAGTATTGGAACACCTGCCTTTACACGCACATAAACTTTAATTGCATCCCAGCCTTAGTCCGTAGGATTCAATATTGGGTTGGCCCACCCTTTGCAGCTATAACAGCTTCAACTCTTATGGGAAGGCTGTCCATAAGGTTTAGGAGTGTGCGTATGTGAATGTTTGACCATTCTTCCAGAAGCGCTTTTGTGAGGTGAGACACTGATGTGGACCAGAAGGCCTGGCTTGCAGCCCCCGCTCTAATTCATCCCAAAGGTGTTCTATTGGGTTGAGGTCAGGACAAGGCCAGTCAAATTCCTCCACCCCAAACTCACTCATATATGTCTTTATGGACCTTACTTTGTTCACTGGTCCAAATCATTTGGTGGAGGGGGGGTATGGTGTGGGGTTGTTTTTCAGGGGCTTTGCCCCTTAGTTCCAGTGAAGGGAACTCTTAAGACATGTTTGACAATTTCATGCTCCTAAATTTGTGGGAACAGTTTAGGGATGGCCCCTTCCTGTTCCAACTTGACTGCGCACCAGTGTACAAAGCAAGGTCCATAAAGACATGGATAAGTGAGTTTGGGGTGGAGAAACTTGACTGGCCTTGTCCTGACCTCAACTCAATAGAACGCCCTTGGGATGAATTAAAGTGGAGAATGCATGCCAGATCTTCTCGTCCACATCAGTGCCTGACCTCACAAATGCTCTTCTGGAAGAATTGTTAAACACTCCCATAGACACACTCCTAAAAGTTGTGGACAGCCTTCCCAGAAGAGTTGAAGCTGTTATAGATGCAAAGGGTGGGCCAACTAAATATTGAAACCTACAGACTAAGACTGGGATGCCATTAAAGTTCATGTGCATGTAAAGGCAGGTGTCCTAATACTTTTGGTAATATAGTGTACATGACCTCAAACATGACAAAACACATTAGAAAATGGTTCAGACCACCTAATCCAGTATGCAGATTATACAGATTTACACAGGCTATCGTTTTCATCCTCATAAGCGTAATGGCTGGATTACACAAACAAACAACATTTTTTGATACTTTATAACTAGAGTTGAGCGGACACCTGGATGTTCGGGTTCGTCGGGTTCGGCCGAACTTCGCGAAAAAGTTTGGGTTCGGTACCGAACTTGACCCGAACTTGACCCCGGACCCTAAACCCCATTGAAGTCAATGGTGACCCGAACTTTTGGGTACAAAAAAGGCTCTAAAAAAGTCCTGGAAAGGGCTAGAGAGCTGCAAAAGGAAGTAAAATGGGGGTAAGAGTAGGACAAGTGCCCTGCAAACAAATGTGGGTAGGGAAATAACTTACAATCACATAAAAAAAAGGAGGAGGAGGTGGATGTGGAGTAGGAGGTTGAGTAGGCCGTGACCGTGGCGTGGTGGAAGTGGCGGTGGAGGAGGAGGAGGTAGCCAACACTGTTTTAAGTTTGTTTGTTTTTTTTTCTAATTGGGGTAGCCCCCAAAATATTGAGACATATTAAAAAAAAGTATACCAATGGCTGTGTGAGACCGGTCTGAATGTCTATTCTGCACAAGGTACAGATAAGTCTTGTGGGATCCATGCCTGGTTCATTTTAAAAAATGTTAGCTTGTCCACGTTGGCTGTGGACAGGTGGCTGTGCTTGTCTGTGATAACACCCCCTGCCGTGCTAAACACACGTTCAGACAATACACTGGCTGCAGGGCAGGCCAGCACCTCCAAGGCATAAAGGGCAAGCTCAGGCCATGTGGCCAATTTGGAGACCCAGAAGTTGAATGGGGCAGATCCATCAGTCAGTACGTGTAGGCATGTGCACACATACTGTTCCACCATGTTGCTGAAAATCAGCTGGTGGTGCTGTTTGTTGTTCCAGGCTGCTGACAAAGCTTTTCCACATTTCGGCCATGCTAACCCTGCCTTCTAAGGTGCTGGCGGTGCCACAGCTACGTTGGTGACCTCTTCCTCCTCCTTCACCTTGTGCTTCCACTGAGCCCCCGGTGTCATTTGGGAATGCCCTCAGCAGCGCGTCTACCAGCATGTGCTTGTAGTCACGCATCTTCCGATCACGATCCAGTGAGGGAATTAAGGACGGCACATTGTCCTTGTAACTGGGATCCAGCAGGGTGGCCACCCAGTAATCAGCACAAGTTAAAATGTGGGCAACTCGGCTGTCGCTGAGCAGGCACTGCAGCATGTAGTCGCTCATGTGTGCCAGGCTGCCCAGAGGCAAAGACAAGCTGTCCTCTGTGGGAGGTGTATCATCTGTGTCCTCCGTATCCCCCCAGCCATGCTCCAGTGATGCCCACAATCTGCGTTGGGTGCCACCCTGCTGTGAACACGGTTCCTCCTCGTCCTCCTCATCATCCTCGTCCTCCTCATCCTCCAGAACTGTGCCCTGGCTTGAAATTTTTTTTACCTGGCCTATGCTGGTGCAGGAACCCACCCTCCGAGCCACTTGTGAATGACTGGCCTAATAACCGTGGAAATGACCCCTCTTCCTACTGTGCCACATCCTCTTCCATCATCGCCCAAAGTGTTTTTTCATGGAGACATAGAAGTGGGATAGTAACACTGAGAACAGCATCATCAGCACTGGCCATGTTGGTGGAGTACTCGAAACACCGCAATATGGTACACAGGTCTCGCATGGAGGCCCACTCATTGGTGGTGAAGTGGTGCTGTTCCGCAGAGTGACTGACCCATGTGTGCTGCAGCTGAAACTCCACTATTGCCTGCTGCTGCTCACACAGTCTCTCCAGCATGTGCAAGGTGGAGTTCCACCTTGTGGGCACGTTGCATAGGAGGCGGTGAGTGGGAAGGTCGAAGTTCCGCTGCAGCGCAGACAAACGAGCAGCACCAGGGTGAGAACGCCGAAAGCGTGCACAGATGGCCCACACTTTCTGCAGCAGCTCTGACATAGTCGTTTTTTAGAAATTTCTGCACCACCAAATTCAGCACATGCGCCAGGCAAGGGATGTGCGTCAAACCGGCTAGGCCAAGAGCTGCTAAGAGATTTCGCCCATTATCGCACATCACCAGGCCGGGCTTGAGGCTCAGTGGCAACAACCACTCATCGGTCTGTTGTTCAATGCCCATCCACAGCTGCTGCGCAGTGTGGGGTTTATCCCCCCAAACATATCAGTTTTAAAAGAGCCTGCTGTCGTTTCCCCCTGGATGTGCTGAAGTTGGTGGTGAAGGTGTTACGCTGAGCGGATGAGGAGGTGGTAGAGGAGGAGGAAGCGGAGTAGGAGCAGGAGGCAACAGGAGGCAAAGAGAAATGCCCTGCAATCCTCGGTGGTGGAAAGACATGCGCCAAACGGCTAGCCGCCTCAGGCCCACCCGTCACTACATTTGCCCAGTGTGCAGCTAGCGAGTTATAGCGTCCCTGCCCGTGCTTACTGGTCCACGTATCAGTGGTTATGTGGACCTTGCCACAGATGGCGTTGCGCAGTGCACACTTGATCTCGTCCCTGACTTATTTGTGCAGGGAAGGGATGGCTCGCCTGGAAAAGTAGTGGCGGCTGGGAACCACGTACTGTGGGACAGAAACCGCCATCAGGTTTTTAAAACTGTCCGTGTCCACCAGACGGAATGATAGCATTTCAAAGGCCAGGAATTTTAAAATGCTGACATTCAGGGCCAGGGAACGCGGTACTTCCTCTTTCTCTCCAGTGTTTGGGAGATGGAGAGCTGTAAGCTTCCATGGGACCATGTGGAAATGCTTGGGGACGGTGGCGGACATGGTGGCATTGCTGTCACATCAAGGAATATGTATATAGAAAGATCCTGCGCTAGAGCAAGTGCTTAAAGTCTATGATTTGTGCAGCTGTGCAGACAGGTCCTGGTGTAACCATAAAAGTCAATGATATCAAAAACTGCAGCGCAAAGTCCAAACAAAATTCATTGAAGATAATCCTATGGATTCAATAAATGTGCACCCCCGTCACCAATGTCACCGCCACACACAGCTTCTTACCAGATTCCAATGACCCTCTATTACGGAGGGTCAGAGTGCGCTTTGGTAGAGATGTAAAACACCAAGGAAATTGCAGATTGTGCAGACAACGTGATAGGGCAAATTTCATCAATAGATCTCCAACAGCGGTGAATGATTCATGTAATAGATATAAAAATCCAAATAGTGCAGATGGTATGGATAGAGGTTTATTTGTATAAAACATACAGGTGATTACTCACATTTTAGAGGTTTAAAATCAGCATTGTTCAGCGTCTAGGTACACAGAGTGTCCGGCGTCCAGAAACCAAGATGGCGCCCGCAACTCAACTTCCCGGTCACGTGTGAAACGAGCGTCGCCTGGCGTCCACCCAACGCGTTTCGTCATCAATGACGTCGTCAGGGGTGTGGCCACCAGGCGACGCCACTGCTTTATGACCGGGAATGGGCGGAAATTGAGTGCGTTCCATTGACGCTAGTAACTAAACCAGCGCCTCCGGAAGCACTCTTTTGAGTACACTAGAAGAGTTCCAGAGAATGCCAATCCACCGACCGGCTCCACGGGAACTCCCCCTCGAGGCAAAAAATTATTTTTATATTGGACAAAGCTCATCACAACAAGAACACAAGATGTAAAAATACATTCTTTATAAAACTATTGCTGGCAACCAAGCCTAAACAAAAAACGAGAATAAAATCTACTTCGCTTAGACCGGGAAGCTGAGTGCACACGCCATCTAGTGACCAAAAACCAGCACAACTTTTTTATTAAAGAAATCATTTCCTTTTTTATATATGTTAAAACAAAAAATATGAAAATAAAAAATATAAAAAATATAAAAACAACATTTCAACAGGCTATGCATTATTTATAAAAGCATTGACATCCCACTCGATGTTTAAACCATGAGGAGCATAAGAGCACAAAGAATAAATCCAAAAGGTCTCCATCTTAGAAATTTCTCTTCTGACATTATTACCTCTCCATGTAGGTACATAGTGGTCTATAGCCAAGATTTTTGTGCCCACGGGGTTCCTACCATGATGCAAATCATAGTGCTGTGACACACTATGATTTGGATAACCCTTACGAATATTAGTCAGATGTTCATTGACTCTAATTTGAAGGCTGCGTATAGTACAAATTAGCAGATAGACCACATTCTTAGTACTGCAGGAGATGAAAGATTTGATCGAATAGGATTTAGCATCATGTGGAGAGAAGAATGTAGTACACTTGGACCTCACCGAATTGACCTTACAGACCTTACATTTTTTGCACGGGTAAAAGCCCTTCATATTCTGAAAAAACATAGGTTTTTTAATAGGGGGTTCAACAATATTTGGTGCCACAGTTAACCTTAAAGGGGGTCCGTAAAAAGACCCAGGATGTAAAGTCTACAGGTATCTTTAACCACTTCAGCCCCGGAAGGATTTGCTGCTTTAGGACCGGAGCCCTTTTTGCGATTCGGCGATGCGTCGCTTTAACTGACAATTGCGCGGTCGTGCGACGTTGTACCCAAACGAAATTTGCGTCTTTTTTTTCCCACAAATAGAGCTTTCTTTTGGTGGTATTTGATCCCCTCTGCGTCATTTCTGATCGTCGCTATAAACAAAAGAAGAGCGACCATTTTGCAAAAAAACACAAATTTCTTACTTTTTGCTAAAATACAAATCCAAAAAAAATATAAAAAATAATTTTTTTCCACCGTTTTTGGCCGATTTATATTCTTCCTCATATTTGCGATAAAAAAAAATTGCAATCGGCGTTTATTGATTGGTTTGCGCAAAAGTGGTCGCGTTTACGGATGATGAGAATTCATTTTTGGGGTTTTTATTATTATTTTTTTTTACTAGTAATGGCGGCGATCTGCGATTTTTAGCGGTACTGCGATATTTCAGCGGACATGTCGGACTATTTTGACACTTTTTTGGGACCATTGGCATTTATACAGCGATCAGTGCTATAAAAATGCACTGATTACTGTGTAAATGTCATTGGCAGTGAAGGGGTTAACCTGCAGGGGGCGCTCTAAGGGTTAACTGTGTTCCCTGGGCGTGTTCTTACTGTAGGGGGACTGCCCTAGCTGGGGAAGGGAAGTGGTCACAGCCTCCATGTACAGGAAGGCTGTGATCACAGCCCTTCCCCCTCACACAGAGCGGAGGTCCGTGTTTACATACACGGACCTCCACTCCTTCGCTCCGGGGGGGCCATCGCGGGTAGCCGGCGGCAATCGAAGCCGCCGCACCCGCTCCCTGGCCCTCCCCGAACACAGTGAGCGTGCGCGCGCGCCTCTGGCGGCGCGCGCGCGCTCACTATGCTCGTGAGCGCGGCCTCCGTCGTATGACGGCGATTTGCGCTCACGAGCCACCTTGTCGCCGTCAATTGCCGATCAGCGGTCGGCAAGCGGTTAACTTGAGCCAACAATCCCTGTCAGCTGTATGTCCTAAATCGGGGTCTAAAATTTGCTCCACCTAGGCCCCTTAACAAATTTGAGACTTACATGGATGTTCATAAGTTTGTTAGGCGACTAAATGTTAAAAGGTATCTCACTAGTAACCCGGCCAGGCTAGCTCAGAATCAGGACCAGTACAGGCACTCAGGGCTGGCGAATGCCTCATTGTTCAATCCGCCAGGCAATGTGCCGCCTTCATTGGCAATTTTCAGATATAGGGTGCTAAAAGATGTTAGTGCTATTAAACTCAAAAAACATTACCTTGATTTGAAATTTGAAAAAGGTTTCAAATCTTTAAGAAAACGTAAAGATATTGTGGTTAGGCCCGCATATAAGGGGGGAGGAATCGTTGTCTTGGATCGAGTGGCCTATCAAAATGAAATGGAGAGGTTACTCTCAGATGGAGAGACATACCAAATTTTGACGAGTAACCCTACGGTTAAGTTTAAGCGCAAGCTGACTAAACTAGTTGACTGTGGAGCCAAGGAGGGCATAGTTTCAAAAAAGGAAAAGGCATTTTTGATACCGGTGGCCCCGAGAATACCAGTATTGTATTATTTGCCAAAGGTTCATAAAAGTATGACCGACCCCCCTGGAAGGCCTATTGTGAGTGGGATAGATTCCATCACCTCCAGGGTGGGTCGGTACATTGACACCTATTTACAGCCTTTGGTGATTGGTACGCCTTCCTTTCTTAAGGACTGTACCCAAGTTAATTTTTTGCAGGGTGTGGAGTGGAGGGAGGGCATGATCTTGGCGACAGCCGATGTGTCCTCCCTCTATACCATTATATCCCACAGCCATGGTATGGAGGTGGTGGAGAAATACTTGGAATTAGATCTCCTTGCCTACAAGGCAGAGAGCCTTTATTTTATCCCTCCTCGAGTATGCCATGAAGCACAACTACTTCTGGTACGGTGGTAATTACTACCTACAGACCAGAGGAGTTGCCATGGGGGCAAAGTATGCCCCTAGCATGGCAAATTTATTCATGGCCAAGTGGGAGGAGTACGTCGTCTATGCGAACTGTAGAGCCGGACTCTGTTTTTGGCTCAGGTACATAGATGACGTCCTCCTCCTGTGGGAAGGCGATTTATCCTCTTTGGATTTTTTTATTTCTACACTTAATGTTAATGATAGGGGTATCAAGCTGCAATATGAAGCCAGTACCTCTAAGATTCACTTTTTGGATCTTAACATTGAGGTACAAGACGGGAGATTGGTAACTTCTACATTTTTTAAGGAGACCGACCGTAATGGTTTTATTGATATAGGCAGTTGCCACCACCCTAAGTGGTTGGATGGTATCCTGAAAAGTCAGTTCATTTGTTTACGTAGGAATTGTTCTAATGTTGAAGTTTTTGAGAAGGAGGCTGAATGTCTGAAAAACAGATTCCAGGAAAAGGGTTATACCACTGAATTGATAGATAAGACCTATGAGGAAGTTCTCAAAATGGACAGGAATATCCTTTTGACCCCTAAACAGAGAAGTGTAAATTCTAAGTTCAATTGTCCTATGATTACAACCTTTAGTAATCAATACCAACAAGTGACTAGAATTTTACATAAACATTGGGGGCTGTTAGGCAATGACCGTGTTCTAGCACCCTTATTGGGTGATAGACCTACTATACTCTTTAAGGGAGCACCCCCTTTAAGGTTAACTGTGGCACCAAATATTGTTGAACCCCCTATTAAAAAACCTATGTTTTTTCAGAATATGAAGGGCTTTTACCCGTGCAAAAAATTTAAGGTCTGTAAGGTCAATTCGGTGAGGTCTAAGTGTACTACATTCTTCTCTCTACATGATGCTAAGTCCTATTCGATCAAATCTTTCATCTCCTGCAGTACTAAGAATGTGGTCTATCTGCTAATTTGCCCATGTGGGTTGTACTATGTTGGGCGTACTATACGCACGCTTCAAATTAGAGTCAATGAACATCTGACTAATATTCGTAAGGGTTATCCAAATCATAGTGTGTCACAGCACTATGATTTGCATCATGGTAGGAACCCCGTGGGCACAAAAAATCTTGGCTATAGACCACTATGTACCTACATGGAGAGGTAATAATGTCAGAAGAGAAATTTCTAAGATGGAGACCTTTTGGATTTATTCTTTGCGCTCTTATGCTCCTCATGGTTTAAACATCGAGTGGGATGTCAATGCTTTTATAAATAATGCATAGCCTGTTGAAATGTTGTTTTTATATTTTTTATTTTTATATTTTTAGTTTTAACATATATAAAAAAGGAAATGATTTCTTTAATAAAAAAGTTGTGCTGGTTTTTGGTCACTAGATGGCGTGTGCACTCAGCTTCCCGGTCTAAGCGAAGTAGATTTTATTCTCGTTTTTTGTTTAGGCTTGGTTGCCAGCAATAGTTTTATAAAGAATGTATTTTTACATCTTGTGTTCTTGTTGTGATGAGCTTTGTCCAATATAAAAATAATTTTTTGCCTCGAGGGGGAGTTCCCGTGGAGCCGGTCGGTAGATTGTCATTCTCTGGAACTCTTCTAGTGTACTCAAAAGAGTGCTTCCGGAGGCACTGGTTTAGTTACTAGCGTCAATGGAACGCACTCAATTTCCGCCCATTCCCGGTCATAAAGCAGTGGCCACACCCCTGACGACGTCATTGATGACGAAACGCGTTGGGTGGACGCCAGGCGACGCTCATTTCACACGTGACAGGGAAGTTGAGTTGCGGGCGCCATCTTGGTTTCTGGACGCCGGACACTCTGTGTACCTAGACGATGAACAATGCTGATTTTAAACCTCTAAAATGTGAGTAATCACCTGTATGTTTTATACAAATAAACCTTTATCCATACCATCTGCACTATTTGGATTTTTATATCTATTACATGAATCATTCACCGCTGTTGGAGATCTATTGATGAAATTTGCCCTATCATGTTGTCTGCACAATCTGCAATTTCCTTGGTGTTTTACATCTCTACCAAAGCGCACTCTGACCCTCCGTAATAGAGGGTCATTGGAATCTGGTAAGAAGCTGTGTGTGGCGGTGACATTGGTGACGGGCGTGCACATTTATTGAATCCATAGGATTATCTTCAATGAATTTTGTTTGGACTTTGCGCTGCAGTTTTTGATATCATTGCTGTCACATCGTCTGTTTGCTGGGTGGCAGGTGACACTGGCACTGTAGAGGTGGAGGAAGAGGCCGAGGCAGCAGCAGAAGAAGAAGCAGGAGGAGGCCGAGACCTTTCTTGGATTTTGAGGTACTTATTCCACTGCAGCTTGTGCTTTGAATTTAGATGCCTGGTCATGCAGGTTGTGCTCAGGTTTAGAACATTTATGCCTCGCTTCAGGCTCTCATTGCACAGCATGCAAACCACTCGTGTCTTGTCAGTAGCACATTGTCTCAAGAACTGCCACGCCGGGGAACGCCTTTGAGCTGCCTTTGGTGTGCTAGGTCCCTGGGTGCGGTGGGTATTAGCAGACATACTGTCTAGGGGACGGTCACTCCGCTTTTGCAACCTGCTTCCTCTTTTGCTGTGCTGGTGCCTCTGTGCGACCACCACCTCTTCCTCCAAACAGCACACCTCACTCGCATGACCTTCATTCCATGTGGGGTCTAGGACCTCATCATCCTCCACATCATCTCCCACCCACCCTTCACCACTGCCCTCCTTGTCAGTCTTCACACTGTGAAAGCGGTGGTGTTTCCATGTCCTTATCCTGCAACAGAAGTGGTTGGGCATCGGTGCACTCAATGTCTTCCACTTCTGTGGCAGGGCTATGTGGATGGCCCACGGAAAGCCGTCAGACTCGGGGTTCAGTACGTCGTCAGAGAATACGAAAAACTACTGAGACGACCACACGAAAGGCACCCGGTAGGTGTATCGGGACGGTGTCTTCACCTTCTGTAA